>JAVJIF010010086.1:0-146143 GCA_038442645.1 Agave tequilana | reverse complement strand
GCAAAACCCTCCTTGTGGATCACGACCCGCATAGCCACTTGCTATAGCGGTAAGAATTGAGCACTTGCACATCTTCATTCTAAATCTGAACTTCTTTATTTTTTTTGTGCAGGTTGTGCCTCATCAAATTTTGGCGCCGTTGCCGGGGAGGGTAACATGTTTTTTTATTGAAATCTGAATTTTTTTTGAAAATTTTTTTAGAACTAAACGAATTTTCTTCTCTGTTGCAGGTTACAGGGCAATCAAAGCAGGAATAATATTGCAGTGACATACAAGTGGCCTTGGGCCTCTGCTCTAGAAAGCAGAGACCAAGGGCCCTCTGAATTGCCGCGTTTCCACGGCAAAAGCCGCGGAACCGCGGCAATGAAGAGTTGACTACTAACAGCTTTTTGCAGGGCTGCTTAGTTTTACAAAATTCTAGTTTGCTGCAATTCTTTATTTCCTATATGCCATCACATAAGCCTGCTAATAATCAACAGTAAAACGTTTGTTGCAAAAGTTAAAATTGATTAGACGTTTGCATTTTAGGCACGTTTTTTCAATTCATTTATTTTTACTGTTGAAGAGTGCTGGAGCAAGGTACGTTCGCATTGCATTAGAATAGGATTCATCTCTTGGTTTATTTTCATTGCTTGAGTGATTCCTATTTATATATCTTGTACACTTGCACAAAATTATTTTAAGGGCACTAACCCATAACAAGATAAGTGGGTTTTAATCACCCTTCCTTAGCCCAAAAATCACATTCCAAGCACTCACTAACCCAAGCCTAACTAATTGAGTAGACGTTGGCCTAGGGACATCTCGGACTCAATTAGGAGATTATCCTAAGGGGAAAAAATGTTGGAATCTGACTCCTGCAAAATTAGTGTCTAGGAAAGGGATTGAGGGCCGAAAGCCCGAGGTTGGTGTTATTTAATTAAGGAACGTCTTTGACGGAAAACCTCCCACCAACCTTGCCCTGACCTAGCTGATTAGCTTGTGGTCAAAGTTTACATTAGACCTCCCGTGGACAGTCTAATTAGTTAGGAGTCGTCTAGGTCATGGTCTACCCTAACCTAGTTAGAATTTTTTTCTTTTATTTGTTTTGCTTATTTGTTTGTTTTTTGTTAGTATTCTATTGTGTGATATGGACTATAATAATATTTTTTTCAACTACAATAATAATCCATATTACACACCGACTTCATTTTTGGATATTACCAACCCGGCATATCATAACTTTGACCAACCTAGTGTGCCGGATTGGTCTTATCCGAATCAATATAACCCATACCCCCAATCTAATAACTATAATTCCATAATGATTTCAACTCTTCACCGAGTCGTGGGGATTCACCTCCCCGAGCATAATTTTCAACCACCTTGTCCTCCTTCTCCACCTAGTCACATATTTTCAAGATTCATACTCAGTTCCACCCGTCCAAATAGGAAACCATCAATTTTGGAAATGAGTATGCGTGAGTCCAAACACAAATCCCAAAATCTGATGGACTCACAATTTCACTACCACTTCAAGACAATTCTTCATCTTTTCATCAAAATAATGAACATATCACCTATAAAGAGATGCTTGAATCCATGACTCATTCTCAAACGCTCGTAATAGTGACATAGATATGATGGTCGAAATCTACGTTCTCACCGTTGGACCAGTTCTGATGTCACTACCATTCTGTTAGAGCCGAAGAGTCAGGTTATTTTGGAATCAAGATTCTATTTCAGAACAACCATTTGAACTTGCCCAAACTCCAAATTTTGAAAAGATATTGACAATTGGCAAGTTACTCCTTTCCTGAAATAGAACTTGAAAATGATTATGATCCTGAACCCCAAATTAGTGATTCAATTCTTCTTCGTGATTCAATAATGACTCTGGTATCTTCACCTGACTTCAATCTTTTCCCGGAGTCAACATTGGATCCTGTACCAATTCATAATAAAATTTAATCACCCATCTTGAGGATCATATTGAACTTGACCAATTATACACTTTTGAAGATCCTATTGACAAATTGATAAGTTCTCATTTTTTTTGAACTCAATGAGATATGTGACCTAGATTCTCAAATCTGTGATCCAGTTCACTTTCTGAATCAATATTGACTCCTGTTTTATTACCAACCTTGAATAATATTCTAGAGTCAGTTTTGATTCCATCACCTATCATCCCTGAACTGGAATCACCCATATTAGGTCACATTCCATTGTTGGAAAACACATGTGACTTGAGTTTCAACTTCTTGACTTGGACCCAATTTCTGAACCTATTTCGACTCATGAACCTCTACTTGATTTAAGTCACCTTCTGAGTCGGTATTAGTTCCTGTCCTTCCTGAGTCCAAGTCAATCATTCTATCATTCATACTCCTTTCTGGACGAGGTGGTTGACAAATTTGACTCCGAAATTAGTTATGAAATATGGAAATTAGATGGGGTTAATATTTAATAAAGATCCTTTATGGATACATCTTTTTAATGGGTTATATTAGAGAAATTTCGGGTGGGTTCCTCGAGACCCAAGAAAAGTTGATTGGGCCCGCGTTTCGTGGACCAATCAGACCACTACCGGAACCACCACTTAAGGTAACCATTTTCCTTCCCTTTCTTCTTTTTCATGTATCTATGCATTAATACATACATTGAGGACAATGCATGAGATAGGTGTGGGGGAGGGTCTAACATAACTTTTCTTTTTCTTTAAAATAAAAAAAAATTACATTTTTCTTTACTTTTAAAACTTTTTGAAAAATAGAAACAATATTTTGACTTATTTTTGTAAGAAATTAAGTTAATTTTAAGGAATAGGAAAATCCAAATTAGGATTTCTTATACTTGGTCAAAATAAGATTATTTGTTTGATTTTTAGAGTTAGGAAGATAATTTGTCAAAGTAATTTGGTCTTGATCTTTACCTTGATGAAATATGCACACTTCATACACTTACACACTTAGGGTTCAAAAACAAAGATTCTTATGCCTTATAAAAAAAAACAAGTCTAATTATTGAGTAGCTAGGTGCTTTGCCTAACAAGCCTTAGTATTTATGCGAAAGATTATTAGATAAGTTTGAAAAGAAAATACTCTGATTAAGCTGGGTATTTGTGCCTAATAGCATAAGTATTCACGCCTAAAAGAGGTTCATATAATAAATCCTTAGTTTTGTGGCCTTGTTTGCTCGAGTCCTAAGTCCTTGGGGTGTTTTTCTCACCTGGTGCCCTATGACCGTTTGGTTTGGGAGTCATCGATTAGAGGCTTGTTACATGGGCAGATTAGAAGCCTAATAGAACTAAGGAATAATACCACCAAAAAAAGTATATATAAATAAATAAGGCATAAGAGTTAGAGTTAATGAACCATTAGTCAAATTTTCACATTCACAGGTGCATATGACTTAGGGTAAAGTATAGACTAGATAAGAAGTACAATTTGACTCCTTACTTTGATTGATAATAAATTTTTGAATAGAGACTAAGTTTAGGAATGAAAAATTCGGTTTTTCCTATAACTTATAGATTGCTTAGATCTTACAATTACATTTCAAATATTTTCTCTTTCAAAATGCTTTTCGAAAATACTAACTCTTTATTTCTCTTTCTTTATGGATTTTGTGGGTGCAATCCGCTAAAAAACCTTTCGAGACAAAACTCGTCCTCTAGGGGGAACCTAGAGGTTTAGCGGCTTGTTGCACATGCTCAGTGCAATCGCGTGACCTGCGAAAGTGGTCTAATAATCCTTAGTACAGTTTAGTTGTTTTTCTCTCGAGGACAGACAAAATAGGTATGGGGGTGTGATTGGTCGCTAATGTTGCATATTTAATATCATATGTCCATACTTATTATAGAATAAAGCCTGCATTGTCCTAATTAATTGTTTGATTTATTTGCAGGCCCAATCCTTAGGAGATGAAGAGAAATGAGCCCAAACCCACCGGAATTCTGAATTAAATCGAGTTAATTCGCACTCACTAATCAGGGCAAAATCAAGAGGTTGAAACCGGTTGAGAAGAATCCTCTCAGAATCGATCAGTTAAAGCCAAGAATCCAAGGCCATTTCGTCAGAATCCGGGACTCAAACGAAGAAACTAACAAAGGATAAAGTCAGAAGATAATCCCAAGATGACCCACCAACAGGGTGTGGCCATCTGGCCACACCCTGGCCACGGAAACGCGGCAAAAGCCGCGTTTCTGCGGCTTTGTTGGGGAGTTAGGGGAGCCGTTTGCTCCCCCGACCTCCCGGGATCCTATAGATTGGTTTTGTGCCTATAAAAGGCCTGTACTTGCGCTGAAAAATGGATGCCAATGCAGAGTTAGGATTTAGACTAGTTTTTCATTTCTTAGTTTAGGGTTTTTTTTTTTCTTTTTCATGTAATTGTAATTTCATTGATGTAAATAAGAGGAGATCAGACTTTCATCGAAGAACAAGAATGAAGCTGGAGCTATAGTGACAATGGTGTAAGGTTTTCTCTTTTCTTTGATTGTTATGAAATCAAATTTTATTCTTTCTTTGTATGAACTTCTTTTTAGTTTTCTTCGTCTTCTCTTTTCTACTTTACTCTTCTTTTGGTACAAATTGTCTTCCAAATGAGTCTAAAAGCATCAAAAGAGCCTTGCCTTTGCGAGTGCCACCGATAGCTCATGACGATGGAATTGTGAGTCTCTCTGTATCATTTCATACTTGAAGTATTCTTGATGATGTAATGTGGAAGAGACAAAAAATCTAATCTTATGGGCTATGCGCTGAATGCCTCCACTTCAAGGTAAAATCGTCGCTAAGACTCAAGGTAAGCTTTTGGTAAAAAGAAGGTAAGTACTTGTCTTTTTTCTTTTCTTTTATTTCTTTAATGTAGATCACCACCTCTTCCAAATCGTTTTCACTCTTCTTTCCCAAAATCATTTGTACATAATCGCTTCTTTCATTTTCTGATTTTTTCCACTTTCTATTCTACCACTTTCTTCTAACTTTAACATAATTTTCTTTTTCTTAACTTAAAAACAAGAAAACTCTCATTTGTAACGATTTCAATAAAACTGTAAACGCTTTTATCGCAAAACCCTCCTTGTGGATCACGACCCGCATAGCCACTTGCTATAGCGGTAAGAATTGAGCACTTGCACATCTTCATTCTAAATCTGAACTTCTTTATTTTTTTGTGCAGGTTGTGCCTCAATCAGCATGCTATGTTTGAAACGTTGCAGGAGCATTGCATAGGCCGAAGGGCATTCTTCGATATGCAAATGTTCCAAAAGGACAGGTGAAGGTGGTTTTATCTTGATCCTCGGGAGCGATCGGGATTTGATTATATCCTGAATATCCATCCAGGAAACAGTAGTACTCATGTCCCGCTAATCTCTTGAGCATTTGTCAATGAACGGAAGAGGAAGTGGTCTTTACGTGTGGCAGTATTCAACTTTCGGTAATCGATACAAACTCGAATCTTCGTTGGAAGACGTGTTTGTACCAATTCTTTCTTCTCATTTTCTACCACAGTAAATTCTGCTTTCTTGGGCACAGCGTGAACTGGACTTACCCATTGGCTATCAGATATGGGATAGATAATCCAATTGTTTAATAACTTCAAGATCTCAGCTCTAACAGCCTCCTGCATGATTGGGTTCAGTCTACGCTGTGGGTCTTGTTTTGGCTTGGTATCCTCCGTTAAATGAATTCGGTGTTGAACTATGGAAGGACTAATCCCCTTGATGTCAACCATGGTTTAACCAATGGCTTCTCGATTCTCTCTTAACACAGTAAGAAGGTCCTCTTCTTGTTGCTCCGTGAGATGGGATGCAATGATCACAGGAAAGGCTTCTTTCTCATCTAAGTACTAGTACTTGAGATGGTTGGGAAGAACCTTAAGCTCAGAGGAAGGGACAGGATCTATCAATGGTTGTTCTTGGTGTAAGGGAAGAATAGGGGTGGTATTAGTGGCCCATTCCACAGTAGACTCAACAATCTGATCAAGGTTGAAGTCATCAGACTCCAACTCAAATTCATCTTCGGATTCATACTCACCTCCACATCATGTTCACTTGTTAAACCTTCGATTAAGTTCACTTCAAAAGAATCATTATCCAAATCCCAAAGTTGTTTTCCCAGGTGGAAAACATTCACCTCTTTTGTCATATCTCTGAAGGTCAGACGCATCGAGCCATTCTACAGTTGATGATCGTATTTGCGGTGGCTAGGAAAGGGTGTCCGAAAATGACAGGTGTCTGTGCTCTGTGATTATGTACGGGTTGTGTCTCAAGAACAATGAAGTCTACGGGGTAAATGAATTCCCCGACCCGTATTAAAACATCTATAATCTCCCCCTTAGGAATCTTTACAGAGCGATCCCAGTTGTATCGTAACTTTGGTCGGACAGAGATCGCCTAACCCTAGTTGTTGATACACAGAAAAGGGGAGAAGATTGATACTGGCTCCCAAATCAAGTAATGTCCTATTGATAGTAGTATGTCCTATGATACAAGAGATAGTTGGGCTCGCTGGGTCCTTATACTTTACAGGAATCGGCCCGTGAGAAACTCGCTAATGTTTGAAGCTAGGAAGACTTTCTTAGGGACATTTGCTTTCCTCTTCTTTGTGCACATTTCTTTTAAAAATTTGCATATGATGGAACTTATTGTATGGCATCAAGAAGAGGTACATTGATTTGGACTTGATTGAACATTTCTCTGATTTTCTCCATGTGAGAATTCAGCTTTTGGTTTGCTAGCCTATTTGGAAATGGTACAATAGGCTTGTATGGTTGCTCATCAGTCTTTTCTTTCTCTTTGGATTTGGAAGTTAATGGTTGTGATCTTGAAGATGGATTGTCTGATGTTGGTTGCACTGGAACAGGAGGTGTTGATTTTGAAACTGATTTTGACACTGATTTGGTGGGTTGATTTGAAACCTTATTATCTACCCACTTCCCGGATCTCAGGATATGAACAGTGTTGCATTGACTGGGGTCCATGTCTTCAACTTCATGCAGCTTCAACTTCATGCAGAGGGAAGTGATTTTTTGGATTGGGCAATGGCTGACTCGGTAGCATTCCTTTCTGTCTCTCATTCAAAGAATTAGTCAATTGCCCTAGCTAGACCTGTAATTTGTTCATATCCTGGTGATGATTGGTCATCATTGAAGCTTGGATTTTAGATAGAGTTTCTATCATTTTTTCAAAATCTGTCATTCTTTTGTCTGGATGATTTTGTGGTGGATGTTGCTGATATGTAGGCTGGAAGTTTGTTTGGAAATGTGGCGGATTCTGATATGATTGGAATTGTGGTGAACTCTAGTATGAGTGAAAATTTGGTGGATTCTGGTGGAAACTGGATTGATGTGACTGAGCAGGATATTGATATGAAAATGGTTGCCTAGGTTGCTCAGGACCAGACGACTCCAGGAAAAATTTGGATGATTTCGCCATCCCGGATTGTACGTTTTGGAGTATGGATTGCAATTGGGTCTGGTGTATGCGGCATTTGTGTTTTCCTGATACATTTGAGACTGGTAAACAGGATACTCCTCGAACAGATGGTTGATATCATGGCAATAGGTACACCCGGGTTGACCACAGGTGATGGGTTGACCTGTTTACAGCAGTAGGTTCCCTTGATTCATGCAGTTCTATCCTCTTCATCAGTTGTATTATTTTAGCCTTAGCAGCTATAGAGGATTCTATTAATGCATACCGGTTCTGGAAGTGGTGGGAATGGGTATTTCTGGGCATGACTCCCACTGAATTATTTTTTCGCTAAGGCTTCAAAGAGATCCCACCCCTGATTTTCATCTTTCTTTAAAAATTCCCCATGGCACATGGTTTCAAGGAATGTCTTTGTTTGGTAATCAAGTCCGTCATAGAGAATTTGGCACTGCCGCCACTTCTCTATGCTGTGATGAGGACATAGGGCTAGTAAGTCTTTGAAGCGTTCGAAATATTTCCAGAATGGTTCGTTTGATTCCTGCTTGAATTGCATAATTTTTTTTCTCATGAGGGCTGTTTTATGAATGGGTTAAAACTTCTTATGAAAGACTTTTACAAATCATCCCATGAAGAAATCGAACTGGCAGGAAGATTGTAAAGCCATTTCTTAGCTATATCTTTCAGCGCGAAGGGTATAAACCTTAGTCTAACAGCGTCCTCAGTTAATTTAAAAAATTTTCATCATCACACATACTTCTTCAAACTCACGAATGAAGAAATATGCGTCCTAGGATTCTAGGCCATGAAATCGCGAGAGTGTGTTTTTAAATTGTGGCTTCAGCTCAAAATTATTCCATTGGTCTCTGAGAGAGAATGCATGATGGAAATGAAGTGCGGATCGGGTAGAACTTGTCTTGAAGCGAAGTATTGTTTGCCATGATTGGGATTGTGTCAGGTGGTGGAGTTTGTGCAAGTGTAGAAATTCTAACAAGTCTTGCAGAATCTGAATCCCGGTACCACTCTTGCATACACAATCAACGTTCACCGATCATACAAGCAAAAAAAATGAAAATAACAAACAAGAAAGAAAAATCAATCACAAGCTATCTAGGATACCTGGACCTAGACGACTCCTAACTGTTCGATGAACCAAAGAAGGTTATTGCCAGAATCAGACCACAGCTAATCAGCCAGGTAGGGGCAAAATACGGTGCGAGGTATCCGTGCATAAGCAACGCTCCTTAATTACGCCAAACCACGGTATCTTCGAGGCGTAACCTCTTAATCCCCAACCTTAGACACTGATTTGACTGGAGTATGAATCAAAAATAATTTCCACTTCAGCTGATCTCCTTACTAAGTTCGGATGTCCCTAGGGCCAACGTCTATCAGATTTTATTAAAAAGCTTGGGATTGTGAGTGCTTGGATGATGATTTTTGGGCCAAGGAAAGGGTGATAAAATTCCCACCTTATCTTGTTTATTGGGTGATGCCCTTAAATCAATTTTGTGCAAGTGTACAATATATACAAACAGGTTCACTCAAAGCGATGTAAATCACCAAGAAGTGAGTCCTATTCGAAATGCAATGCGAACGTACCTTGCTCCAGCACTCTTCAACAGTAAAGTAAATGAATTGAAAAGACACGTGCCTAAAAATGCACTCGTATCAATGTTTTATTTTCACCGCCCTTCTTGTTTCTTTGTTTCATACAAAAAGGGGGAGAGGATTTTGAAATACACCTAGAGGGGGGGTGAATAGGTGTAAGTGCTAATCTAGGAACTAAATGCGCTAAATGCGGAAACTTAAAACAAATATTGCAACACACTTAATACAACACAACAAGTGTAGCCGAATTCCCCGTGAAGGGCTTTGGACTAACTCCTCTTGATTCCCCTAGATATGGGTTGAGGTGCTATGTGAAGCTCTTGTTGGTTAAGTATAAGTGAGGCACACAAACAACCAAGCATATAATATGAATAAGCAATATGAATATAAGCAAGGCACAAATGCAAGCAATAGAGATGATATGAAATGTACTGATTGAAGATGCTTTACACAAAATAAAGAGAGAAAGGGTTAGAGAGACAATGGATGAAACGCTAAGACAAGATATGTTTCGAGTTTCGAGCCCCTAGCTCTACATCCCCGCCTTCACCACCATGAAGGATTTCTAATCCACTATCTCCCACCAAGGGAACCTCCACCGAGGAGGATTTGTTACAACTCTAGGAGTACCAAACTCCTCTCTTAAACAACCACCTCACAACCAAGGGTAAGCCAACAACCAACACCTCTACCGAAGAGGGTTACAACCAATCTCCATCTCTCACTAGAGGGAGTAAACCACAAGCCTCAACCTCTACCAAAGAGGGAGCAAACCAATCACCCGATCAACCTCTACCAAAGAGGGATACAACAAAAGCAAGGGTGTTTACAACTTGGAGGCTACAAAAACCTCAAAAAATCTCTTTTCCACAAAACAATGGATCCTAATAGAATAGGATAGAAGATAGGCTCAAGTGTGGAAAACTAGGTGTTTGAAAAACACAAACTCAAAGAAAACACTTGGAAAAACTTTTTGTAAATGATAGAAATGAAGAACAAGATAAATCTCCCAATTTCTTTGAATTTTTCAAAAACCTAAAACAAATAAGATTGGAAGTTTAAAGCCCAAAAAAACTTTTGAAATCTTTTAAAACACTAGAGAAACACTGAAATTTTCTTGTCAAAAGTCTTGTCAAAATTCTCAAAAAGATGGGGTATTTATAGCCCCAAAAGAAAACTAGCCGTTAGGCTGATCTGTCAGTCTGACAGACCTCTGGTCGACTGGTCGGTCGACCGCCAACGGTCAAAAATCCGACCGTTGGAGCAATCCGGTCGACTGCCCGGCCGACCGCCCAGATACAGAGAGCAGGGCTCTCTGGTCCGGTCGACCGAACGGCCGACCGCCCAGATACAGAGAGCAAGGCTCTCTGGTCCGGTCGACCGTGCGGCCGACCGGATCTGTGTCTGCCAGACGTGCACACGGCTGTGCACGTCGGTCGACCGCAACGGTCGACCTGCCTTTGGTTCGGTCGACCCTGCGGTCGACCGACCTGGCCTGTCAGCCACAGTCTGGGTCAGAACATGGGTGAAACAATTATGTTAAAAATTCTTTTATCTCTTCTAAAATTCTATAAAACTTGCTTTAACATTTTACTTTGATAAACAAACTTGTGATAAACATTTCAAGACAAATATCAACAAATTATATCATTTTTGTGTCTTGCAAGTTTTATCAAAAATCAACACTTGTATTTTATCAAACTAGTATTTTTCAATAGGAAATCTGATTTTTCCTAAAACTTGATTAAATACAAAAACATGATATTTTAAACACATTTAAGCATATTGCATATGGACCTTGGTCCATATACATGAAGCAGATATATCATCATAGTTTTTGTCTTCAAAACCATAAAATATGTTTTGTAAAAATACCAAAACATAAAGACACATGAATAGGTAAGTCAAACTAAGTTTGTTTAAAAGTTAAGCATGCATGTATAGAATGAAACAACTATACATAAATCAATTAAACTTGTTTTGTTCAACTATTCATGAAAATCAAAATCCAAACATAAAACCTGTGTGTATTGTGCACTTGAGAATATCAACTATTCTAAACTTTACAATATGGATCTAAACACACTCAAAATTATGGATACCTAAGTCTTCTTGACGATCTTCATCTTCAAGGCCACTCGATCTACAAACATCGTGATCCATGAGCTAGGCAAGGAATGATCTTGATGCTCGGGCCCTGGAATCACTTGTGAAAGGCTTCAAAACTCCTTTGTTGAAGCTATCACCAACTAATATCTTACTAAATGATCTGAGACTAAAAACACAAGAATATTAGTAAACATAACTACATGAGTTAATCATCATCAAAACTAGAGTGGAGGGCCTTTGGGCGAACAATCTCCCCCTTTTGATGATGACAAAACTCATGGAGTTATATATGCATGGATTAAAGTTAAGCTTCAAAGAAGCTCCCCCTTAACTCATGCATAAACAAATAAATAATAAATATGCAATGAATGGCAATGCATTATATCATGCATGAAAACAATAAAACTCTTATATCAACAAAACATGCTCTAGATACCAATGAAATATTAAAGGTGCTCTAGATACCAATTAAATGAACAAATAAAACATGTTTTTTTTTTAAAAGCAAATACATGTATACAACATATATACAAAGACATGCATATAAAACTATAAAACCAAATTCTTCTCCCCCTTTTTGTCAATCATCAACAAGGGGTAAAACATATAAAACAAAACAAATTCTTCTCCCCTTTTTTGTATGAAACAAAGAAACAAGAAAGGGGGGTGAATAAGAAACATTGATACCAATAAAAAATGTGTCAATGAAGCGCATCTTGATACCAATAAAACATGATCATAAAGACATGTAAGAAATGCCTATATCAAATGAAAATGAACAAGGCAATGAAACAAATTTCACTTAAACAATTTTGATATCAATAGAAAGTATTTTACGTTAATAGCATATGATACCAATTGAAAGCATTTTTCATTCAAACTCAAATCAAAATTCTTTTTTGAAATCATAAAGTGTGGGAGTGGGAATCAAATACCTATTAAAGATAAAATTAAATTTTCTCCCCCTTTATGAAATACCAAATAAGACTATGCGTAGGCTTGAAATGAGATACCAATTGAAAATTAAATAAATTGAAACAAGATGGTCATTTAAAAATTCAAGTTTTAGCATAAACAAAGTTTGTGCTCAATATAGGAATATAATAAGCATAAATAAAACATATATGTATGAAAAGTTTGATACCAATGAAAATTGATACCATCGAATTTGAAGCATACATACATACAAACATATATGAGAAGATTAAAATTGATACCAATTGAAAGAGTTCAATGATACCCATTGAAAACAACTATAAGCTCGAATGTATATCTCATATAACAACGAAGAATACGAACTAGTTAAAAATGAAAGATTTTGTTAACTAGTACGAAATTCTTCAAGTAAGGAATAAAAATAAATTAGTTTTCATAAAATGTGAAATCCACATGATAATCAACACTCTAATCCAATTTAAGCATAATATGACTCATGAAAATAAGGCATGAGCAAACAGTAAATGTGAGTGTACAAATAAATGTGAGGATCACAATCATGAAAAATATTCCCTTAAGCTCATTGAAATTCCTTTAAACATGAAAACATAAAAAATATAAAAAAAGTATTTAATCTTCAAGGTATATGTATGTCTTATGCAAACTAAGGTATACATATATATCCAAACACAACGAGTCCACAAAGATATATGCATGAAGGCACGTGGCTAAAAGGATGTATATGTATAATCAATACTTTGGACAAGATGGAATATACATGAAGCTAAACATATGAACACATGAAAACATGAAAAACTAAAATTTTCATTAAAACAAATTTCATTTCAAGGTATATGTATGATTTGTCAACATAATAAGAATACATACATATCCCTAAACACAATTGAGTCCATATATATAGAATTGCATGAAAGGCAAATGACTCAAGAGGTATACATGTATATCTTGAGTTTTGACATAATAAACATATACATGAAATGACAAACACATGATCATAAAATAAATTCAAAATGGAAATACAAGTCTAAAGTGTATGAATCATCAAAACTAGACTATACTAACACATCTAAGGGGTACAAACAAGCATTCAAGCCCAAACATATATAGATTTATTTGTGGCCCATTATATGCACATGTATAAATCCTAGTCTTAATGAAAACTAACATCTAAACAAATATTCAATACATGAAGCATCAAAACATGATAAAAATCATCATGATAAATCTTAAACATGATTATTAAGAAAATTCACATGTTATTATACCTATGATAAACATTATAGCTAAACAAATACGAGAACACAAACTAATAGTCCATATAAAACTGGGTTGTCTCAAAATGCTATACATGTATGTCAAGGATCTAATAGTCATGGTATTTTCACAATAATCTATAAACATTAAAAATATGAAATACAAATCATAAACATTTATATGATCATTATGTGTATGTATATGCATTAGATCTAGGATATACATATTAGTTCAAACATTAAAGTGAGAACATATAAATATAAATCCATATTGAACATGGGTGTCTCTAAGCAACTAAATATGTATATTACTAATCTAATAAATATGACAAAGCATAATGAACAATAAACAATGACATGCTATAAATCAATGGACATGAAAAGCATGCTAATATAAACAAGGAGTTAGGGATCGTTACCGAAACCTAGAAGGCAACTTTCCTTGTCTCCAAAACAAGGTAGTCTTCCCACCAAACATCCTTGAAAGTGATGCATCCAATTGATTTCCATGAAGCTCGGAACGCATCCACTCCAAGGTACGGCAACTCTCACGTCATGTGAGAGCCCACACCTACATCATAAACATGAGGGCTGGTCTTTGGTTCCCATATCTTCTTGGGTCCATGGGGGTTAGTACCTTCTCTAACCCAAACAAATTTATTTGCTAAATTTGAAGCATGTAATCTATCAAAGCAAAATTTAGCAAGGTGGCCCATACGTCCACAATGTGTACATGTGTACACATGAGCATACGTGTGATGGTGTCCGTGAGGAGCATGTGTATGCCGTGGAGGGTGTGCATGCATAATATATGGAACTTGCTTCTTTCGAACCAAGGATTTCAAGCGTGTATGGTTCATGGCATATTGGCTCATAGTGGAGCCCAAACAATCCATTTTCTACTTTAAAATATTTATATCATTATTAATCAAAGAAGAAGTGGAGCATGCAATAGGTGAAGTGTGTGATACTACCCTAGCATGGCAAACATGTGCATCAATCTTATGTTGCAAAACAATGTTTTTCTCTAAACAAACATTTAAATCATTTGAAATAGAAATTATTTTATTTTTCAAAGCAACATTCTCTTTTAAAACAAAATCTAGTTTCAAAGACAAGTTTTCATTTTTCTTTAAAATAACATTACAATCACTTTTATTTTTCAAAAATTCATTTTCTTTAAGTGCAAGATCAAGTTGAGATTTCAATGAATCCCTTTCAATTGAAATCTCCTCTTTCTCTTGCAAAGCAACATCAAGTCTAGCAATCAAATTTTTATTTTTATTATCAATGCCTAGACTTTTCTTTTCAAAATCTTATATTTTTCAATCAATTTTTCACAAACAATTGAAAGTTCTTCATTTAAAGCATTGGCATCAACATGATCATCATATGAAGAACTAGCACTATCACTATCTAGTTGAGTTTTTGATTGTACCTCAAGGGAGTCATTCCCTTGGACCATGAAGCAATGTGACTCGGATTCTCCACTAGATTCCTCCGGTTGAATTGGCAATTGAAGCTCGGAGGTGGTGGTTGTGGTTGCCAACATGTTCCACACTGCAAATGCGGAATCATAGTTAGAAGTAAGCATAAGATACTCTTTATTTAATGTGCTTCTAATAGCCTCAAGGGCTTGTGCATTGGCCCCTATATGATTGCAATTACCAAGATAGCATTTCTTGGTAGCCGCAAGGAAAACATGCAAACCTAGGGTCTTTAGGTACATGGACATCCTATATTTCCATGTGTCAATGTTGGAGACATCGAACATGGGAGGTGAAGAGCAATCCATGGGTATAAACTATATGTGTGCAAACAAGCAAATGCAAATGAAAGATTAGCAAACAGGATCTCACTCCTAGGATGTTAAGCCTATGTATTAGGAGCGTAGACTCTGATACCAATTGAAATACACCTAGAGGGGGGTGAATAGGTGTAAGTGCTAATCTAGGAACTAAATGCGCTAAATACGGAAACTTAAAATAAATATTGCAACAAACTTAATACAACACAACAAGTGTAGCCAAATTCCCCGTAAAGGGCTCTGGACTAACTCCTCTTGATTCCCCTAGATATGGGTTGAGGTGCTATGTGAAGCTCTTGTTGGTTAAGTATAAGTGAGGCACACAAACAACCAAGCATATAATATGAATAAGCAATATAAATATATGCAAGGCACAAATGCAATCAATAGAGATGATATGAAATGTACTGATTGAAGATGCTTTGCATAAAATAAAGACAGAAAGGGTTAGAGAGACAATGGATCAAACGCTAAGACAAGATATGTTTTGATGTTCGAACTCCTAGCTCTACATCCCCGCCTTCACCACCGTGAAGGATTTCTAATCCACTATCTCCCACAAAGGGATCCTCCACCGAGGAGGATTTGTTACAACTCTAGGATTACCAAACTCCTCTCTCAAACAACACCTTACAACTGAGGGGTAAGCCAACAACAAACACCTCTACCGAAGAGGGTTACAACCAATCTCCACCTCTCACAAGAGGGAGTAAACCACAAGCCTCAACCTCTACCAAAGAGGGAGCAAACCAATCACCCGATCAACCTCTACCAAAGAGGGATACAACAAAAGCAAGGGTGTTTACAACTTGGAGGCTACAACAACCTCAAACAATCTCTTTCCACAAAAATAATTGATCCTAATAGAATAGGATAGAAGATAGGCTCAAGTGTGGAAAACTAGGTGTTTGGAAAACACAAACTCAAAGAAAACACTTGGGAAAACTTTTTGTAAATGAAAGAAATGAAGAACAAGATAAATCTCCCGATTTCTTTGAATTTTCCAAAAACCTAAAACAAATAAGATTGGAAGTTTAAAGCCCAAAAACACTTTTGAAATCTTTTAAAAACACTAGAGAAATACTAAAAATTTCTTGTCAAAAGTCTTGTCAAAATCCTCAAAAAGATTGGGTATTTATAACCCCAAAAGAAAACTAGCCGTTAGGCTGATCTGTCAGTCTGACAGACCTCCGGTCGACCGGTCAGTCGACTGCCAACGATCAAAAATCCGTCCGTTGGAGCAATCCGGTCGACCGCCCGGCCGACCGCCCAGATACAGAGAGTAGGTCTCTCTGGTCCGGTCGACCGAACGGCCGACCGCCCAGATACAGAGAGCAAGGCTTTCTGGTCCGGTCGACCGTGCGGCCGACCGGATCTGTGTCTGCCAGACGTGCACACGGCTGTGCACGTCGGTCGACCATAACCGTCGACCAGCCTTTGGTTCGGTCGATCCTGCGGTCGACCGACCTGGCCTATCAGCCACAGTCTGGGTCAGAACATGGGTGAAACAATTATGTTAAAAATTCTTTTATCTCTTCTAAAATTCCATAAAACTTGTTTTAAACATTTTACTTTGATAAACAAACTTGTGATAAATATTTCAAGACAAATATCAACAAATTAAATCATTTTGTGTCTTGCAAGTTTTATCAAAAACCAACACTTGTATTTTTTCAAACTAGTATTTTTCAATAGGAAATCTGATTTTTCCTAAAACTTGTTTAAATACAAAAACATGATATTTTAAACACATTTAAGCATATTGCATATGGACATAGGTCCAATATACATGAAGCAAGATATATCATAGTTTTTGTCTTCAAAACCATAAAACATGTTTTGTAAAAATACCAAAACATAAAGACACATGAATAGGTAAGTCAAACTAAGTTTGTTTAAAAGTTAAGCATGCATGTATAGAATGAATCAACTACACATAAACCAATTAAACTTGTTTTGATCAACTATTCATGAAAACCAAAATCCAAACATAAAACGTGTGTGTATTGTGCACTTGAGCATATCAACTATTCTAAACTTTACAATACGGATCTAAACACACTCAAACTATGGATACCTAAGACTTCTTGACGATCTTCATCTTCAAGGCGACTCGATCCACAAGCATCGTAATCCATGAGCTAGGCAAGGAATGATCTTGATGCTCGGGCCCTGGAATCACTTGTGAAAGGCTTCAAAACTCCTTTGTTGAAACTATCACCAACTAATATCTTGCTAAATGATCTGAGACTAAAAACACAAGAATATTAGTAAACATAACTACATGAGTTAATCATCATTAAAACTAGAGTGGAGGGCCTTTGGGCCAACAATCTCCCCCTTTTTGATGATGACAAAACTCATGGAGTTATATATGCATGGATTAAAGTTAAGCTTCAACGAAGCTCCCCCTTAACTCATGCATAAACAAATAAATAATAAATATGTAATGAATGGCAATGCATTATATCATGCATGAAAACAATAAAACTCTTATATCAACAAAACATGCTCTAGATACCAATGAAATATTAAAGGTGCTCTAGATACCAATTAAATGAACAAATAAAACATGTTTTTTTTTAAAAGCAAATACAAGTATATAACATGTATACAAAGACATGCATACAAAACTATAAAACCAAATTCTTCTCCCCCTTTTTGTCAATCATCAATAAGGGGTAAAACATATAAAAAAAAACAAATTCTTCTCCACCTTTTTGTATGAAACAAAGAAACAAGAAAGGGGGGGTGAATAAGAAACATTGATACCAATAAAAAATGTGTAATGAAGTGCATCTTGATACCAATAAAACATGCTCATAAAGACATGTAAGAAATGCCTATATCAAATGAAAGTGAACAAGGCATTGAAACAAATTTCACTTAAACAATTTTGATATCAATAGAAAGTATTTTACGTTAATAGCATATGATACCAATTGAAAGCATTTTTCATTCAAACTCAAATCAAAATTCTTTTTTGAAATCATAAAGTGTGGCAGTGGGAATCAAATCCAATTAAAGATAAAATTAAATTTTCTCCCCCTTTATGAAGTACCAAATAAGACTATGCGTAGGCTTGAAATGAGATACCAATTGAAAATTAAATCAATTGAAACAAGATGGTCATTTAAAAATTCAAGCTTTAGCATAAACGAAGTTTGTGCTCAAGATATAGGAATATAATAAGCACAAATAAAACATATATGTATGAAAAGTTTGATACCAATGAAAATTGATACCATCGAATTTGAAGCATACCTACATACAAACATATATGAGAAGATTAAAATTCATACCAATTGAAAGAGTTTAATAATACCCATTGAAAACAACTATAAGCTCAAATGTATATCTCATATAACAACGAAGAATACGAACTAGTTAAAAATGAAAGATTTTGTTAACTAGTACGAAATCCTTCAAGCAAGGAATAAAAATAAATTAGTTTTCATAAAATGTGAAATCCACATGATAATCAACACTCTAATCCAATTTAAGCATAAATATGACTCATGAAAATAAGGCATGAGCAAACAGTAAATGTGAGTGTACAAATAAAATGTGTGGATCACAATCATGAAAAATATTCCCTTAAGCTCATTTAAATTCCTTTAAAGATGAAAACATAAAAATTATAAAAAAAGTATTTAATCTTCAAGGTATATGTATGTCTTATGCAAACTAAGGTATACATACATATCCAAACACAACGAGTCCACAAAGATATATGCATGAAGGCACGTGGCTAAAAAGGATGTATATGTATAATCAATAGTTTGGACAAGATGGACATATACATGAAGCTAAACATATGAACACATGAAAACATGAAAAACATGAAAAACTAAATTTTCATTAAAACCAATTTCATTTCAAGGTATATGTATGATTTGTCAACATAATAAGAATACATACGTATCCCTAAACACAATTGAGTTCATATATATAGATTTGCATGAAAGGCAAATGATTCAAGGGGTATACATGTATATCTTGAGTTTTGACAAAATAAACATATACATGAAATGACAAACACATGATCATAAAACAAATTCAAAAATGAGAATACAAGTCTAAAGTGTATGAATCATTAAAACTAGACTATAATAACACATCTAATGGGTACAAACAAGCATTCAAGCACAAACATATATAGATTTATTTGTGACCCATTATATGCACAAGTATAAATCCTAGTCTTAATGAAAACTAACATCTAAACAAATATTCAATACATGAAGCATCAAAACATGATAAAAGTCATCATGATAAATCTTAAACATGATTATTAAGAAATTCACGTGTTATTATACCTATGATAAACATGATAGCTAAACAAATACGAGAATACAAACTAATAGTCCATATAAAACATGGGTGTTTCAAAATGCTATACATGTATGTCAGGGATCTAATAGTCATGGTATTTTCACAATAATCTATAAACATCAAAAATATGAAATACAAATCATAAACATTTATATGATCATTATGTGTATGCATATGCATTAGATCTAGGATATACATATTAGTTCAGACATTAAAGTGTGAACACATAAATATAAATCCATATTGAACATGGGTGTCTCTAAGCAACTAAACATGTATATCACTAATCTAATAAATATGACAAAGCATAATGGACAATAAACAATGACATGCTATAAATCAATGGACATGAAAAGCATGCTAATATAAACAAGGAGTTAGGGATCGTTACCAAAACCTAGAAGGCAACTTTCCTGTCTCCAAAACAAGGTGGTCTTCTCACCAAACATCCCTTGAAAGTGATGCATCCAATTGATTTCCATGAAGCTCGGAACGCATCCACTCCAAGGTACGGCAACTCTCACGTCATGTGATAGCCCACACCTACATCATAAACATGAGGGGTGGTCTTTGGTTCCCATATCTTCTTGGGTCCATGGGGGTTAGTACCTTCTCTAACCCAAACAAATTTATTTGTTAAATTTGAAGCATGTAATCTATGAAAGCAAAATTTAGCAAGGTGGCCCATACGTCCACAATGTGTACATGTGTACACATGAGCATACGTGTGATGGTGTCCGTGAGGAGCATGTGTATGCCGTGGAGGGTGTGCATGCATAATAGATGGAACTTGCCTCTTTCGAACTAAGGATTCCAAGCGTGTATGGTTCATGGCACATTGGCTCATAGTGGAGCCCAAACAATCCATTTTCTTCTTTAAAATATTTATATCATTATTAATCAAAGAAGAAGTGAAGCATGCAATAGGTGAAGTGTGTGATACTACCCTAGCATGACAAACATGTGCATCAATCTTATGTTGCAAAACAATGTTTTTCTCTAAACAAACATTTAAATCATTTAAAATAGAAATTATTTTATTTTTTAAAGCAACATTCTCCTTTGAAACAAAATCTAGTTTCAAAGACAAGTTTTCATTTTTCTTTAAAATAACATTACAATCATTTTTATTTTTCAAAAATTCATTTTCTTTAGGTGCAAGATCAAGTTGAGATTTCAATGAATCCCTTTCATTTGAAATCTCCTCTTTCTCTTGCAAAACAACATCAAGTCTAGCAATCAAATTTTTATTTTCATTATCAATGCCTAGACTTTTCTTTTTTAAAATATTATACTTTTCAATCAATTTTTCACAAACAATTGAAAGTTCTTCATTTAAAGCATTGGCATCAACATTATCATCATATGAAGAACTAGCACTATCACTATCTAGTTGAGTTTTCGATTGTACCTCAAGTGAGTCATTCCCTTGGATCATGAAGTAATGTGACTCGGATTCTCCACTAGATTCCTCCGGTTGGATTGGCAATTGAAGCTCGGAGGTGGTGGTTGTGGTTGTCAACATGTTCCACACTGCAAATGTGGAATCAATGTTAGAAGGAAGCATAAGATACTCTTTATTTAATGTGCTTCTAATAGCCTCAAGGGCTTGTGCATTTGCCCCTATATGATTGCAATTACCAAGATAGCATTTCTTGGTAGCCGCAAGGAAAACATGCAAACCTAGGGTCTTTAGGTACATGGACATCCTATATTTTCATGTGTCAATGTTGGAGACATCGAACATGGGAGGTGAAAAGCAATCCATGGGTATAAACTATATGTGTGCAAATAAGCAAATGCAAATGAAAGATTAGCAAAAAAGGATCTCACTCTTAGGATGTTAAGCCTAAGTATCAGGAGTGTAGACTCTGATTCCAATTGAAATACACCTAGAGGGGGGGTGAATAGGTGTAAGTGCTAATCTAGGAACTAAATGCGCTAAATGCGGAAACTTAAAACAAATATTGCAACACACTTAATACAACACAACAAGTGTAGCCGAATTCCCCGTGAAGGGCTCTGGACTAACTCCTCTTGATTTCCCTAGATATGGGTTGAGGTACTATATGAAGCTCTTGTTGGTTAAGTATAAGTGAGGCACACAAACAACCAAGCATATAATATGAATAAGCAATATGAATATATGCAAGGAACAAATGCAAGCAATAGAGATGATATGAAATGTACTGATTGAAGATGCTTTGCTCAAAATAAAGAGAGAAAGGGTTAGAGAGACAATGGATCAAACGCTAAGACAAGATATGTTTCGAGGTTCGAGTCCCAGCTCTATATCCCCGCCTTCACCACCGTGAAGGATTTCTAATCCACTATCTCCCACCAAGGGAACCTCCACCGAGGAGGATTTGTTACAACTCTAGGAGTACCAAACTCCTCTCTCAAACAACCACCTCACAACCGAGGGGTAAGCCAACAACCAACACCTCTACCGAAGAGGGTTACAACCAATCTCCACCTCTCACTAGAGGGAGTAAATCACAAGCCTCAACCTCTACCAAAGAGGGAGCAAACCAATCACCCGATCAACCTCTACCAAAGAGGGATACAACAAAAGCAAGGGTGTCTACAACTTGGAGGCTACAACAACCTCATACAATCTCTTTTCCACAAATAGAATTGATCCTAATAGAATAGGATAGAAGATAGGCTCAAGTGTGGAAAACTTGGTATTTGGAAAACACAAACTCAAAGAAAACACTTGGGAAAACTTTTTGTAAATGATAGAAATGAAGAACAAGATAAATCTCCCAATTTCTTTGAATTTTCCAAAAACCTAAAACAAATAAGATTGGAAGTTTAAAGCCCAAAAACACTTTTGAAATCTTTTAAAAACACTAGAGAAATACTGAAAATTTTTTTGTCAAAAGTCTTGTCAAAATCCTCAAAAAGATGGGGTATTTATAGCCCCAAAAGAAAACTAGCCGTTAGGCTGATCTGTCAGTCTGACAGACCTCCGGTCGACCGGTCAGTCGACCGCCAACGGTCAAAAATCCGACTGTTGGAGCAATCCGGTCGACCGCCCGGCCGACCGCCCAGATACAGAGAGCAGGGCTCTCTCGTCCGGTTGACCGAACGGCCGACCGCCCAGATACAGAGAGTAAGGCTCTCTGGTCCGGTCGACCGTGCGGCCGACCGGATCTGTGTCTGCCAGACGTGCACACGGCTGTGCACGTCGGTCGACCGCAGCGGTCGACCCGGCCTTTGGTTCGGTCGACCCTGCGGTCGACTGACCTGGCCTGTCAGCCACAGTCTGGGTCAGAACATGGGTGAAACAATTATGTTAAAAATTATTTTATCTCTTCTAAAATTCCATAAAACTTTTTTTAACATTTTACTTTGATAAACAAACTTGTGATAAACATTTCAAGACAAATATCAACAAATTAAATCATTTTTGTGTCTTGCAAGTTTTATCAAAAACCAACACTTGTATTTTATCAAACTAGTATTTTTTCAATAGGAAATCTGATTTTTCCTAAAACTTGTTTAAATAACAAAACATGATATTTTAAACTCATTTAAGTATATTGCATATGGACATAGGTCCAATATACATGAAGCAAGATATATCATAGTTTTTGTCTTCAAAACCATAAAACCTGTTTTGTAAAAATACCAAAACATAAAGACACATGAATAGGTAAGTCAAACTAAGTTTGTTTAAAAGTTAAGCATGCATGTATAGAATGAAACAACTATACATAAACCAATTAAACTTGTTTTGATCAACTATTCATGAAAACCAAAATTCAAACATAAAACGTGTGTGTATTGTGCACTTGAGCATATCAGCTATTCTAAACTTTACAATATGGATCTAAACACACTCAAAACTGTGGATACCTAAGTCTTCTTGACGATCTTCATGTTCAAGGCGACTCAATCCACAAACATCGTGATCCATGAGCTAGGCAAGGAATGATCTTGATGCTCGGGCCCTGGAATCACTTGTGAAGGGCTTCAAAACTCCTTTGTTGAAGCTATCACCAACTAATATCTTGCTAAATGATCTGAGACTAAAAACACAAGAATATTAGTAAACATAACTACATGAGTTAATCATCATCAAAACTAGAGTGGAGGGCCTTTGGGCCAACAGATTTTCTTTTAATGTTTACCCCTTTTTTGATGATTGACAAAAATGGGGAGAAGAATTTAGTTTTATATGCATGTCTTTGTATGCATGTATTTGTGTTAAAAAGAAAAAGATGTAAGATGTATTTGTTTTAGAAAGAAAAAGAACATGTTTTATTTTTTTTATTTAATTTTTATCAAGAGCACTACTAGTTTTTGGTATCAAGAGTGTTGTTTTAGAACATGTTTATATTGTTTATGCGTTGTCATTCATTGCATATATTTATGTTTATTTGCTATGCATGAGTTAAGGGGGAGCTTCTTTGAAGCTTAATTTTAATCCATGCATATATAACTCCATGAGTTTTGTCATCATCAAAAAGGGGGAGATTGTTGGCCCAGAGGCCTTCCACTTTAGTTTTGATGATGATTAACTCATGTAGTTATATTTACTAATATTCTTGTGATTTTAAGTTTCAGATCTTTTAGTAAGATATTAGTTGGTGATTAGCTTCAACAAAGGAGTTTAGAAGCTTTTCATAGTGATTCCGGTGCCCGAGCTTCAAGATCTCTCATATTGCACTCGGTGGATCACGTTTGGGACTAAGCCGACTTGAAGATGGAAGATCATCAAGAAGACTTAGGTATCCTAGTTTAGTTTAGTGTGTTTTAGATCCATGTGTAAAGATAAGAATAGTTGATATGCTCAAGTGCACAATACACACTCGTTTTGGCTTTGATATGTGTTTTCATGATTAGTAGATCAAAACAAGTTTAATTAGTTTATGTATATTAGATATGTTCTATATACATGCATTCTTAACTTCTTATACAAACTTAGTTTGACTTACCTATTCATGTGTTTTTATGTTTTGGTATTTTTACAAAACATGTTTTATGGATTTAAAGACAAAAACTATGATATATCTTGTTTCATATATATTGGACCTATGTCGATATGCAATATGCTTAAATGTGTTTAAAATATCATGTTTTTGTATTTAAACAAGTTTTAGGAAAAATCCGATTTCCTATTGAAAAATAAAAGTGTTGGTTTTTGATAAAATTTGCAAGACACAAAAATGATTTAATTTGTTGATATATGTCTTGAAATTTTTATCACAAGTTTGTTTATTAAAGTAAAATGATAAAACTATTTTTATGGTATATTTAGAAGAGATAAAGGAATCTTCAAAATTATTTTTACCCAATTTCTGACCCAGACTGTGGCTGACGGGCCAGGTAGGTCGACTGCAGGGTCGACCGAACCAAGGGCCGGTCGACCGTTGCGGTCGACCGACGTGCTCAGCCGTGTGCACGTCTGGCAAACACAGATCCAGTCGACCGTCCGGTCGACCGGACCAGAGAGCTTTGCTCTCTGTATCTGGGCAGTCGACCAGGCGGTTGACTGGATTGCTCCAACGGTCGGATTTTTGATCGTTGGCGGTCGACCGACCGGTCGACTGCAGGTCTGTTAGACTGACAGATCAGCCTAACGGCTAGTTTTATTTTGGGGCTATAAATACCCCATCTCTTCATTGTTTTTAACAAAGATTTTTAGAGCTAATTTTTTCCCATTCTCTGGTTTTAAAAACAAGTTTTCAAAGAGTTTAAAGAGCAAAAAGATTCATTTTATTTGTTTTAAGTGTTTTGTTATTTTCAAAGAAAATAGTTTTTTTGGGAAATTGGTTTATTATTCTTCATTTCAATATCTATTTGGTATTTTCCCAAGAGTATTTCTTTGATCAAAACACTTGTTTTTCCACACTTGAGCTTATCCTTTATCCTATTCTATTAGGATCCTTGTTTAGTGAAAAAAGAGATTGTTTGAGGTTGTTTAAGCCTCTAAGTTGTAAACCCTCCTTCATTTGTTGTATCCCTCTTTGGTAGAGGTTGATCGTAGTGGTGTTTGCTCCCTCTAGTGAGAGGTGGAGATTGGTTGTTGGCTACGGGCCTTATCCCTCTTCGGTAGAGGTGGATTGGTTGTATTGCCTCATTGGAGGTTGTAAGTGAAAATCAACTAGAGGGGGGTGAATAGGTGATAATGCTAATCAATGGACAAATTAAAAATTAAGATGTAACAATCACCCAACAAGATTCACAAGATGAATGAAAGCAAGTAAATATAGCAATGATGATGATAAGTAAGAAATAAGTGCAAGTAAAGTAAAGCAAGGAGTGCAAGAATGTAAACCAAACGCAAACACAAGGATATGTTATCGAGGTTCGAGCACCAAGCTCTACTCCCCGCCTTCCCCAGAAGGATTCTAGCTACTTCCACTATCACAAAGAAATCACAATTACACTGGAGTACCCAACTCCACAATCTCAATTACAAGCAATTTTCTGAGTAGTCAAAAGACCACAAACTCTCTCTTTCAAATGTCTCTTCCCTCACAAAAGGTCCTTAGAGAACAATGAGTAGGAATGAAGGTCTTGTTGTAAGTGAAGAAAGAAAATTAAATCAGAGAGTATTTCAAAAACACTTCAGAAAATGAGAGAGAATTTCAGCACAAAAACCAAGAAACAAAGCTCTTTTGAATGCCTTAAACTTTTGAATTTTTCTTGTAATAATTGTTGTAAACAATCTCTCCCCAAACACCCCTATTTATAGGAGAGGGCTAGGGTTTAGGGATAAAACATAATTAGGATTAATCAGAGAGTATTAAGTTTGAAATATATCCCTTAAACCATTTTAAACACAAAAAGACAAAGTTTAAAACAGCCCAGAAAATAGCCGTTTACTGTTCAACGGCTAGTCCGGTCGACCGGTCGGTCGACCGCCTATTCAAAAATAGAGCCGTTGCAGGCATACGGTCGACCGCCCGGTCGACCCAACAAACCCGAGAGCAAAGCCACTACAGTCAGGTCGACCGCCCGGTCGACCGGCAAACATGCACACTGATACGTGCATCTGCCAGAACCACGGTCGACTTGTCCGGTCGACCGGACAAGACTGACACAGGCACGGTCGACCGGCTCAGGTCAAAAGATGAGTTTAAAACACATTTTTGAAAAGACTTTGATTTTTATGAAAAATATCTTTAAATAGTACTAAGTATAAAACATAAAAATTGATTTGTAGGCAGAGGATTTTGTATAAAAATATTTTTGTACATTTTATAGAAAATCATCTTAGAAACAATATGTGCGCAAAAACGTGTGTGATTGAGCTTCAAACCTATCCATCATTCTTTAACAAAATTCTAAACCTATAAAACTAAAAATAAATCTTGTTGAGCAATCTTCAAGTCTTGAGCCATGTTATGCCTTGCTAGAGCCCCTTCTTCTATGTTCCTTCCTTGATATGCAATATGCCTTCTTTGCTTCATGAAACCTAGAAGTTGTTGCAATAGCTAAGCAATGGCCTCCAAATATGGTACTAACCTGAAACTTATCTTAAACAAACTCATTAGTACCAAATAGCACTAATTTGGTTTGTCATCATCAAAACTCAATAAATGGAGAGTGTAACCTTTTGGGCCAACAATCTCCCCCTTTTTGATGATGACAAAACAAATAGGCTACAAGATAAAAATATAGGGGAGGAGAAAACTCCCCCTCAAATTATGCTATATAAAGAAAACATTTAAACTCAAAACACAAGAATTCATTGAAAACATAAAAACATATATTCTCTTGATACCAATTGAAACCAATTGAAACAAAATTGAAAATCACATGTTATTTTCTTGATACTAACAAAACACAAGAATTCCCAAAACGCATGAAAACAAAACAAGACAACAAAAACATATATTAACTCATATAAACTCATATGGAACCAAGACCATATAAATTTATTTTTATCATGCACTAACTTATTCTCCCCCTTTTTGTCATACATCAAAAAGGGTTAGGAATCACATGTTTAATCAATAATACAAACATTAAGTTCTCCACAAATAAACAAAAATCTAGCAAAATCAAGAGGTTTAGTGAAAATATCGGCTAGTTGCAAATCCGTAGAAACATAATCAATATCTATATCTCCTTTCTCAAAATGATCTCTAAGAAAGTGATATCTAATCTCAATGTGCTTGGTCTTACTATGTTGATTTGCATTCTTAGTCATGTGTATAGTACTAGTATTATCAAAAAATATTTTTATATGATCAAAATGCAAATCAAAATCAAGGAGAGTATGTTTCATCCAAAGGACTTGTGCACAACAAGCCCCCGCGGCAACATACTCCGCCTCGGCGGTTGAGAGTGCTACGGAATTTTGTTTCCTAGAGGACCATGAAACAAGACAATTACCAAGAAATTGACATGTCCCACTAGTACTCTTTCTATCTACTCTACAACCCGCATAGTCGGCATCCGAATAACTCGTCATTGAGAAATCTCCGGTTTTCGGATACCATAGACCCATCCCAATAGTGCCCTTAATATAACGAATAATGCGTTTTACCGCAATAAGATAGGACTCTTTAGGACACGATTGAAATCTAGCACAAAGACACACACTAAACATGATATCCGGCCTACTTGCCGTTAAATATAAAAGACTCCCTATCATGCTTCTATATAATTTAATATCAACATTTTTACCTTAGTCATCTTTATCAAGCTTGGTTGTAGTTGCCATGGGAGTGTTGCAAGTCTTTGAGCCTTCAAGTCCAAACTTCTTTACGAGTTCCTTTGCGTACTTGGCTTGACTTATGAACATCCCGTTTTACAATTGCTTGATTTGGAGTCCAAGGAAGAAATTGAGCTCACCCATTGAAGACATTTCAAATTCAAGTTGCATGACCTTTTCAAAATCCTTGCATAAAAGCTCATTAGTAGAACCAAAAATTATATCATCTACATAAATTTGCACAATTAATATATCATTATCAACATGCTTAGTAAATAGAGTTGTGTCTACTTTGCCTTTAACAAAATCATTTGAAATTAGAAAACTAGAAAGCCTTTCATACCAAGCTCTAGGAGCTTGTTTCAATCCATATAAAGCTTTATCAAGTTTGAAAACAAAATCGGGATGAACATGATCAACAAAACTGGGAGGTTGAGAAACATAAACTTCTTCATTAATAAAACCATTCAAAAATGCACTTTTCACATCCATTTGAAAAAGTTTAAAATTTTTGAAAGATGCAAAAGCTAGTGTCATCCGTATGGCTTCAAGCCGTGCTACGGGTGCAAAGGTCTCCTCAAAGTCAATTCCCTCAACTTGAGTGTAACCTTGGGCCACTAACCTAGCTTTATTCCTAATAACATTTCCGGACTCATCCATCTTGTTTCTAAATATCCATTTAGTACCAATTATTGGTCTATCGTGGGGCATAGGAACAAGGTGCCAAACTTGGTTGCGCTCAAATTGATTGAGTTCCTCTTGCATGGCAAGCAACCAATATGGCTCCGTCTCAGCTTCGAGAATGCCTTTGGGTTCAAAATGAGAAATGAAAGCAAAGTTACCACATAAGTCATGGAGTTTGGAGCGCGTTGTGACTCCTTTAGATGCATCACCCAAGATGAGCTCCTTAGGATGATTTGTAGCGTATCTCCAAGCTTTAGGAAGCGATTGAGAGCTTTCCTCTTTATCCTCTTGAACATCACCAATTGATTCTTACTTTTCTTCTTGAGCGGGTGAGTCTTTCAAGGATAGTTTCTCCATGTTTTCACCTAATGGTTCAATCTCTACAACATTCTCAACAACCACATTAGATTCTTCAAATTTAACATGCATGGTTTCTTCAATGGTAAGTGAAGATCTATTGAATACTCTATAAGCTTTACTAGTTGTAGAATATCCAACAAAGATTGCTTCATAAGCCTTAGCATCAAATTTACCCAAGTTATCTTTAGTGTTCAAAACAAAACACTTGCATCCAAAAACTTTGAAATATGCAACATTAGGTTTTCTAGAATGATACATTTCAAAAGATGTTTTGGAAGAATTTTTACACAAATAAATACGATTAGAAATATAGCATGCGGTGTTTACGGCCTCGGCCCATAAATATTGAGGGAGGTCATATTCACTTATCATTGTCCTAACCATCCCTTGAAGTGTTCTATTTTTCCTTTCTACTACTCAATTTTGTTGTGGAGTCCTAGGACAAGACATTTCATGCTTGATTCCCTTTTCATCACAATAAGTCATGAAGAGTTGGTTAACAAACTCACCACCTCTATCACTCCTTATTCTCAAAATCGAAAGGCCTTTTTCTTTTTCAACCCTTTTTCGAAAAATTTTGAAGTGAGAAAAAGTTTGATCTTTATTTTGCAAGAAGAAAACCCAAGTGAAACGGGAAAAATCATCAACTAAAACAAATGCAAATCTACTACCATTTAAACTTTTAGTTTGTGTTGGTCCAAAAAGATCCATATGAATTAGTTCTAAGGGCCTAGTAGTCATGATATCCTTAATTGGTTTGAAGGAAGACATGGTTTGTTTCCCAAGTTGGCACGCACCACAAATGCGGTCTTTCTCAAACTTCAAGCAAGGTATACCCTTTACTAAATCCTTAGAATTAATTCTAGCAAGATGATCAAAAGATGCATGTCCTAATCTTCTATGCCAAAGCCAGGAATTTTCATCAAAAGCATTCAAGCATTTAGTAGAACAATCTAAATTAAGCATGTCAATGATATAAACATTATTGTCACGAAAACCGGTAAGAATACAAACATCGGATTTAACATCAAAAATCTTGCAAGAAGAATCATCAAAACAACTTTAAGTCCACGGTCACAAAGTTGACTAATGCTAAGCAAATTATGTTTTAAACCATCTACTAAAACAACATTTTCTATAATAGGAGATGCACCAATTTGAATGTTACCTATACCGATGATAGTTCCTTTGGAGTCATCCCCGAAGGTGACGGAGCCACCTTCTATGTACCTTGATAGGGTTGTGAAGTCGTTGATATCCCACGTCATGTGTCTTGAACAACCACTATCAAGGTACCACCGCTCCCTACGTCTTGGAGCCTTGGTGTGTACCTACATCAAATAATTTAGGTCTTGATTTTGGTACCCACATTTTCTTGGGTCCTAAAGAGTTAGTTTCATTAACCCAAACAAGATTATTGGTCCTATTTACTTGGTCATAACAAAATTTAGCCAAATGTCCATTCTTACCACAATAAGTGCATCTATACACTCTACCATATTTAAAAGCATAGTGAGTGTGTGATTTGTGAGCATGAGAATTTTGAACATGGGAAGATTTAGCATGAGAAGTGTTATGTGTAGTGTGAGCATGAGTAGACTTAACATGAGAGGTGTGCTTTTTAGAAAACATGTCCTCAAGTTTCTTTGCGTTAAAAGCACAATCATTTAAAACTTTTTCAAAATCATTTATTTTAGATTTAAAAGAAGAAATTTCATTTTTATCAATCATAGGAGATTTTGCCTTACAAGAAATCTTGTAGGCACTAAATTCTTCTTGAATAGAAATGAGATTAGAAGAAAGATCATCTTTTTCTTTAGAAATTATAGCAAGTTGATTTTTAAGAAAAGCAACTTCTTTTTGTAATTTAAAACATTCAATCTTTTTATTGTCATAAGTTTCAGAAAGTTCAACAAAGGCATGTACAAGAACTTCCTTACTTAGTTCATCATCTTTATCATCATGAGATTGAGGGGTTACCTTAGGAGTGTTTTCCATGAAACACATGTTCGCCGTATCCACCTCTTCTTCGGACTCGCTTTCCGAATCCCACGTTGCCTTGTATGCTTTCTTTTCCTCTGGCTTCTTTGGCTTGAAGGAGGAAGTCATCTTCTTCTTGAACTCCGGGCAATCCGCCATGATATGTCCGGGTTTGCGGCAATTGTAGCAAATGATCCTTCTCTCCTCTTTGCCTTCAAATTTTCTCCGGAAGTTGAGCTTGTTCTTCCGGTACAACCTCTTGACGTTCCGCACAAGTAGAGTTAGCTCCTCATCTTCTTCTTCGTCTTCTTCATCGTCATCATTGGTGGATGAAGTCTTGAAGGCTATGGATTTCTTCTTTGAAGTAGTGGCCTCTTCTCTTGCCTTCTTCTCCATCTCATGGGTCTTTAGGTTCCCAATGAGACTAATGAGGTCCATCTCGTCCTTGTCGTTCAATTCTTTTTGTTGGCCCAAGAGGTTACACTCTCTTGTTTTGTGTTTTGATGATGACAAACCAAATAAGAGCTATTTGGTACTAATGAATTTATTCAAGATAAGTTTCAGGTTTTGTACCATGTTTGGAGACCATTGGCTTAGCTTTTGCAAGAACTTCTAAGGTTCACATAGCAAGGAAGGCAAATTGCACAATCAAGGAAGGATCATAGAAGAGAAGGCACTAGCAAGGCATTGGATGGCTCAAAGACTTGAAGATTGCTCTAAAAGTATTTAATCATTGTATTTTTAGTTTTATAGTTTGTTAAAGAATAGTGGATAGGTTTGAAGCTCTATCACACACGTTTTTGCGCACATGGTTATTCCAAAATGTTTTCTTATGTTTTATACAAAAACATTTTGTATACAAGATTTTGTCTACATTTATATTTTTATGTTTTATACTAATCTATGTTCAAAAGTATTTTTGTCAAAAACAAAATCTCCTTTATATTCTTTCAAAAACCTGATTTTTAACCTGTTCCGGTCGACCGACCGGTCGACTGATTCTATGTCAGGTATGACCGGTCGACCGTGCAGTCGACCGAGGAACTGGCAGGTGCACGTATCCGTGTGCATGTCTGCCGGTCGACCGTGCAGTCGACCGACTGTAAGTCACTCTGCTCTCGGTTAAAATGGGTCGACCGGGCGGTCGACTGCTGGCCTGCAACGGTCATATTTTTTGAACTTGCGGTCGACCGACCGGTCGACCGACAGAGCCGTTTGTACAGTAACGGGCATTTTTTTCTGAGCTGTTTATTTTTGTCTTTTTCTCACTTAAGTGAGTTTAAATGACCTGTTTTGGGTTTAATACATTCTGATTAGCCTTAAAAATGTTTTATCTTCTAACACTAGCCCTCTCCTATAAATAGGGGTGTTTGGGGAGAGATTGGTTACAACAATTATTTGCTAGAAAATTCAAAAGTTTAAGGCATTCAAAAGAGCTTGGTTTTTGGTTTTTGTGCTGAAATTCTCTCTCATTTTCTGAAGTGTTTTTCAAAAGAACTCTCTGATTTCATTTTCTTTTCTCCTTGCACACAAGAGCTTCATTCCTACTCATTGTTCTCTAAGGACCTTTTGTAAGGGAAGAGACAATTGAAAGAGAGAGTTTGTGGTCTTTTGACTACTCAGAAATTCCTTGTACTTGAGATTGTGGAGTTGGGTACTCCATTGTATTTGTGATCTTTGTGATAGTGGAAGTAGCTAGAATCCTTCTGGGGAAGGCGGGGAGTAGAGCTGGGTGCTCGAACCTCGATAACATATCTTTGTGTTTGCGATTGGTTTACTTTTCCTTGTCATTACTTATTGCTTGAGATTTTCATTGCCATATTCTTTTTCATTCATATTGTCAATCATTATCCCATACAACAAGGTTGCATTGCGCACCTCTAACTCATTTTACGAGGAAGCCGGAGGAAGGAGTTCAGAGCCCTTAATAGGGAATTCGGCTCTTAGTCTTGTTTTTGGAGATTGTTGCATTACATTTGCATCATAATTTTTAAATTGCTCTTAGATTAGCATCATCACCGATTCACCCCCCTCTAGGTGATTTTCAATTGGTATCAGAGCTTGGACTCTAGGTTTTGGCTTAACATCCATAGAGAGATCCTTAAAATTTGCTAATCAACATTTCTCATTTCATTCATTCATCACTAGTAAACATGGCCGATAACAATAAATCCCCACCTAAATTTGATAGACTTAACTTCCCTATTTGGAAGGTTAGGATGACTATCTTTTTGCAATCATTAGGTAGTTTAGTGGCTAAGTCCTTGATCAAACCCTATGTAGCACCCGATAGTGATGAGAGCACTTGGACCGACTTCAACTTTAGAGAAATGAGGCTAACTCCAAGGCCCAAAACTCCCTTTTAACCGCCTTGAATGAGGATGACCTTACACGGGTAATTCATTGCCAATCCGCCTATAAGATTTGGCAACACTTATTGGTCACACATGAAGGGACTTCACAAGTCAAGAGAGCTAAGATAGATCTCTTGAGGTCTCAATATGAATCATTTAAAATGCTTGATGATGAATCTATTGATTGTATGATTACTAGATTCACTAAAATCACCAATGGTCTTTCTTCCTTAGGTGACGTCATCTCCAACGATCAAAAGGTGCGCAAAGTGATTCGGGCTCTTCCTCCATCTTGGGAGATAAAGGCCACCACCTTGAAGGAATTGAACGACAAAGATGAGATGGATATCATTAGTCTCATTGGGAACTTAAAGACCCATGAGATGGAGAAGAAAGCAAGAGAAGAGGCCGCTCCAACAAAGAAGAAATCAATAGCCTTCAAGTCTTCATCCACCCTTGAAGATGATGAGGAAGATGAAGAAGAAGATGAGGAGCTATCACTACTTGTTCGCAATGTCAAAAGAATGTACCGGAGGAACAAGCTAAACTTCCGAAGGAAAATTGAAGGCAAAGAGGAGAGGAGAATTATATGCTACAATTGCCGAAAGCCCGGACACTGATTGTAACACAATATTGCATATTTTACCACATAATCCCCATGCATATTACAAATAAATACATGATTTTTACTCATCTTCTCTACATATTTGCAGGTACACACTCTAATGGAGAGAAAGCCAATAATCACTTTAATTAACACTAATTAAAGTGATTAATTCAAGATTAAGATAAAGCCAAATTTGAATCCCAGATCCAGAGAGATCCGCACGCCAATTGAAGATTCTAGAAGGCCACGTAGATAACTACCTCTCAACCAATCAGCAACAGAAATCTGTTGCTGAACAGATTCAGTTATGCCGAGCTGGCGCGGCAAGGGCGCGACAATCCAGAGGCCGTTGGATCTCAGATTTTGTGCCAACAGAATATCTTCTGGATCCTTCACCTGGGGCCTATAAATACTTCATTTGTACCTGCGAGCAAGGACTGAACAGCAAGAGGAGGAGATTAGAGATTAGTTGCATGTATTAGGTTTTCTTTATGTTGTAGTCCTCCTTCCTCTTCTTCCCTAGATTTCATTGCAAGAGAGAGATTGTAAGAGAGAGAGAGCTTGTATCATCAAGGAGTGACAACTTGAAGCAATACAAGGATTGATCCATTCTCTTCAATTCTACTCGAGCTTGATTCTAGTTTACTCGCTTTCTTTACTTGCTTTCTTTACTTGCTTTGCTTTTACTTCATGTTTTGCTTTGTTTTTGTTATGGCTTGTAGCTAATTCTTCTACCATGTACTAGCTAACCACTAGCCTTGCCATCTTCACCAACTCATGGGTGATAGTTTTACTTCATCTTGCAAGTTGGATGGTCTTCTCTTCTCCGACGAGTTAAACCACCCGTCATCATAGTGAGAAAGTAATTAGATCAACACGCAAGACGAAACCTACGCCGATGGAGTGACAACATGAGGCAAGCCTTCACTATCACGGAGTTTGGTAAGCTTTGGTAAGGTAGCTAGGTAAGCTAGTCGTGGATTGATTCTTTCCAAGCAATTCTATTCTTGATCTCTTTCCAATTCTCATCATGAACAATTCTTCCACTTCTTGCATCTCTTGTTCCATGTTTTATCTATTCTTTTGAGCAAAGAAGACACTTCGTTTACTCTTCTCACCACGATTCGTAACGCTTCCATCGCTAGCTCTCCCTGAGGTTCGACACTGTATAGCTCTATACTATATCGGAGACAAGAAAAGGTTGTATTGAACTTTATAAATACATAGCACCAAGGTAAATTCTAAACAACATTTACATACACCTTTCCCGTCTCAATCAAATTTTTGGCGCCGTTGCCGGGGAGAGCAACGGATTTTCTTTAAAGTGAGAATCTAAACGAATTTTCTTCTCTGTTGCAGGTTACAGGTTGAAGAAACAAAAAACTTTGCATAGCAGTGACATATAAGTGACTCTGGGCCTCTGCTCTCGAAAGTAGAGACCAGAAGTCCTCTGACTTGCCGCGTTCCCACGGCAAAAGCCGCGCAGGCGCGGCAAGAAAGAGATAACTACTCACAATTTTTCTGCAGGGATTGCTTCTCTGCAAAATACAGCTGCTGCTATATTCTAAATCCTGTTTGCTTCACCTGATATCTGCTAATTTAGTCAACAGTAAAAAATTGGTTGTTAACGTTAAAAATTGATTAGACATTTGCATTTTTAGGCACGTGTCTTTTCAATTCTTTATTTTTACTGTTGAAGAGTGCTGGAGGCAAGGTACGTTTCGCATTGTATATAGACTAGGAATCATCTCTTGCTTGATTTTCATGCTTTGAGTGAATCTTAGTGATATTTCTTGTACACTTGCACAAATCAATTTTAAGGGCATAACCCGTAAATAAGATAAGGCGGGGAGTTCATTACCCTTTCCTTAGCCCGAAAATCATTTTCCCAAGCACTCACTAACCCAAGCCTAATTTAATAAAAAAAGTAGACGTTGGCCCTAGGGACATCTCGGACTCATTTAGGAGATTATCCTAAGGGGGAAAAGTGTTGGAATTTAACTCTTGCCAAATCAGTGTCTAGGAAAGGGGTTGAGGGCCGAAAGCCCGAAGGTTGCTGGTTACTTAATTAAGGAACGTCTCTGACGGAAAACCTCCCACCAACCTTACCCTTCCCTGGCTGATTAGCTTGTGGTTAGAGTCTACACTAAACCTCCCGTGGACAGTCTATCAGTTAGGAGTCGTCTAGGTCCTAAGTCTACCCTAACTTAGGTTAGAATTTTTCTTTCTTTTGTTTGTTTGTTTGTTTGTTTGTTTTTGTTTGTGATTGTGTGATATGGCCTTCAACAATTCTTTCAATAATAATCCATATGTCACACATACTTCATATTCGGATAATTCCAACCGGTGTTTTATAATATGCACCAACCAAATACACCGGGTTGGCCTTATCCGAATCAATATGACCCATACCCCCCATCTAATAATTATAATTTCCAAGATAATTTCAACTCTTCACCGAGTAATTGGGGATTCACGTACCCCGAGTCAAATTCTCAAATTCCTTGTCCACCATATTCACCTTGTCCACAATATTCATTTCCCGATTCCGCTTCATATACTCCTTGTTCTGAACCACCATTTGAAGAAAAATCTGAGTTACTAAGGAGTTTAGAAGCCAATTTACAGAGAGCTGAGCAGACACTTCCCGAACCATTTGCCTCTCCAATTCCACAGTATTTTCAAGAGTCTTACTCAGTTCCACTTCTTCATAATGAACAACCATTTATGAGTAATGATTTCTTGTGTGAGTCCACTCTTCCATCACCACACATTTTTGACTCACAATTTCATCACCAATTCCAAGACAACACTTCATCTTTTCATCAAAACAATGAAATCATCAATTATGGAAAGATGCTTGAAGACATGACTCATGCTCAAAATGTTAGAAATCGTGACTTAGATTTGATGATCCAAACTCTTCATTCTCATCCTATTTCTAATGTCACTAGCCACTCTGTTAAATCCAAAGAGTCATGTAGTCTTGGAAGTCCAGATTCAATTTCAGTACACTCACCTGAACTTGTCCAAACTTCAAATCCTATTGACATTTTGGCAAGTTTTTCATTTCCTAAAATTGAACTTTTCCAAACTTCAAATCCCATTGACATTTTGGCAAGTTTTTCATCTCCTAAACCTGAACTTGTCCAAACTTCTGACATTTTGGAAAGTTTTCCATTTCCTGAAATTGAACTTGAACATGATCCTGAACTTCCACTTGATGATTCAATTTTCCTTCCTGATTCAATTATGACTCCGGTGTCTTCACCTGATTTTACTTCATTTCCCGAGTCAGTATTGGATCCAGTGCCAATCCATTTTGAAATTGAATCACCAATCTTTGATGATCATAGTGAACTTGACCAATTCCATACTTTTGAAAGTCCCATTGATAAATTGGCAAGTTCACATTTTTGTTGAATTGAATTACATGAGGAATGTGATCTTGAACTTCAACTTCTTGATTCAATTCTTTTTCCTGATTCAATAATGACTCCGGTATCTTTACCTGACTTCAATCTTTTCCCGGAATCTACATTGGATCCTGTCCCAATTCATAATGAAGTTGAATCACCCATCTTTGAGGATCACATTGAACTTGACCAATTATACACTTTTGATGATCCTATTGACAAATTGGCAAGTTCTCCCTTTATTGAACTACATATGGAATGTGACCTAGAATCTCATAATCTCTTTACTTCTGAAACTGATTGTACAATTCTAGTGGAAGATATTGACTTAAGTTTTGAAGAATTGTACGGTGATGAGCTTGAATTTCTTAAAATTGGAAGTAAAGAGATATCACCTTTAGAAAGTCACATTCCATTGTTGGAAATTGATTGTGGACTTGAGTTTCTATTTCTTGACTTGGACCCAATTTCTGAACTCACTTCGACTCCTGAGCCATCACTTGATTTAAATCACCTTCCTGAGTCGGTACTAGTTCCTGTCCTTCCTGAGTCCAAGTCAACTGTTCTATCATTCCATACACCATTCTGGGACAAGGATCTTGATAAAATTGATTCTGAAATTATTTTGAAAATTTGAAAATTAGATGGGGTCATGTATATAATAAAAATCTTCCATGCATACATCATTCTTGTGGGTCATATTCATGAAATTTCTGGTGGGTTCCTGAAAACCCAACGTAAAATTGATTGGGCCATGTTCCGTTGACCAATCCGTCCACCACCGAAACCACCACCTTAAGGTAATTTTTTTTTTACTAACATAGGATTTACTAACATAGAATTTAGAAAATAAATAAAAAATAAATAAATAAATAAATAGAAATAAAGGAGGGATTTTTATGCTTAAAAGGAGTTCCCACACTTTCCAAATTCCAATCTTTCCAAATTCCTAGGTTTCCTCATTTTTCCAAGTCCCTAGGGTTAACCAAATTTTCCAAAGTGAGACCTTATTTTCAAATCTTTCCAAATCCTTAGGATAAATTCGTTTTTAACCTAGGGATAATTTTGGAAACCTAACTTTTCTCCCTCCTATAATATTCCTCTACCCCACATTTCAGCCCTCACACGAGAAACTTTCTTCAGATCCCCAATCTCCTCTCAAAAGCGCAGCCTCTGCAATTTCCTTCTCCCCAGATCTCTTCACTCTGCCGCGGATCCGCCGCCCCAGCCGCGCAAACGCGGCAACCCTGACGTTTCCTTTGCATAGAAAATTTCTGCACCAGTCGATCTGAAGCACTGGTGGCCGATCTGGTGCTATATCTTCCTCCAGAGTTCCCTGCACCCACAACAGCGATCGATTTTATTCCCCCCACGTAATCCGGGGGTGGTTCGAATTCACATCTCTTCCTTTTTACTGCTTTGATTTTGATTCATATTATGGCACCTGCAATTTTTGTTGAGAAGGATTTTGGGCGGATTTTATGTGAAGTGAATGGTTATGGGCATGTATTTTTAGAAAGAATTAGAGCTAGGAATTGGTACACGTTAGTATACGACAACACTGAGACCGATGCATTTTATTGTCCCGAACTAGTGACAATGTTTTACACGCATCTTGACCAAGCATCGATTGATACACACATGTACCAATTCACTGTTCACATGCCCACAGGTGACCTACTTGTCACGCTTCCTCTTCTTGAGGAAGTCACCTCTGTCCCATCCATCACACCACACAGCGAGCCTCTCCCTTTGATTGATTATATGACTGTTATGGGAGCTCGTTGTACTGAGCAGGATCGTGGGCTCAAAGCCAGTACGATGTTTAGAAATGTTCATTACGTTGGACGTTGGATCCAACGCAATATTTTAGGGCTTGACCACACCTCCTCTTTCAACAGACCAGTGTTGTAAATTATACATGATTTAATGACTCGTCAACACTCGGTTTGTTTGAACAAGGTCATCTTTCATGCACTTATCGCTAACTCTTCACGCACACGAGGTGCCAAATACTCTCACCCCATCCTGATTACACGTTTGTGTAGGACTTTCCTACCAGACAGTATTTTGATTCATTCGATAGAGTATTTGTTGCACCCGACAGACCTACCAGTGCGTACAATAGTTGTTTGCATGCGGTCTGGACACCTACAGTCCAAACCGAGGATGTTCCGGTAGAGTCCTCATCTGAGGAGAGTTTTGATGCCGAGGATGAACCTGAGTTTTGGAGGCAGGACCCCCCACGTGATACACATGCCTTCATGTCCTCCATCTGGAAGGGCATGAAGAAGATTTTTAGAGGTCAGGTGAGGTTGAGGAAGAAGGTGGAGGAGGAATCATCCAGGTTATCCTCCAGGTTAGATGATATTGAGGCGACGCTGCGGAGAACACAGTCGGCAAGACCCAGTACTACTGCGGGTCCAAAGAGGAGGAGGGAGTGACTTTTTACCTTACCTATTTCATGCATCATTTTATCTTGCATACATTGAGGACAATGCATGAGATAGGTATGGGGGGGTATGTACTAACATAGGACTTTTTATTTTCTTTATAGGATTTACATTTTTTTTAGGTCTTCCATTTTATTTTTAGATTTTATCTTTTTTCTAGATTTTTCACTTTCTTTTTAGATTTTATCTTTTCTTTTAGAAATAAAATAAAAAAAAACTTTTTGAAATAAAAGACAAAGTTTTGATCTATTTTTAAGAAAATTAAGATGTATCTTAGGAATTAAGAAAGCCTTAATTATGACATCTTAAACCTAGTTGAAATAATAGATCTTGTTTGAGATTATAGGCTAAGTAAGTAAAATTGGTGAGATATTTTTATCTTGCATTTTTTGCCTTAGATAATATGCACTTCACACTTACACATTTCTTGGGATGGAAACAAAGACCAAAAATTCCATATAAATAAAATAAAAAAACAAAAGAAAAAAAAATATATAAATAAAATATCACTTATTAAGCTGGAGAATTGTGCCTCAAGAAGCATGATTATTCACGCCTAACAGTGGTAAAGGAAATAAATAATCCCTTTAGTTTCGTGGCCTTTTTCACTCGAGACCTTAAACCCGAGGGATGTTTTCTCATCTGGTGCCCTAAGACCGTCCGGTTTGGGAGTCATCGGTTATAGGCTCGTTACAAGGGTGAACTAGAAAGCCTAAACTAAGGGAAGAATAAAAAAAAAAGGAAATATAAATATATATAAATAAATGGCTTTATGGTTAGAGTTGAAATCCCAGAAATCTTCACTGTCACGGTGTGCATATTATCTAGGTTTTATGAAAGATAAAATATTCAATCCAATTTTGAATTCTTACCTTAATTGAAAACAAGATCTTGCATGGAGACTAAGTTTAAGGAAGAATAATTATAGGTGGACTTATGACCTAGGATCACTTATATTTTTGCAAAAATAGTTCGTAAACTTGTCTCTCTTTCAAAATGCGTTTCAAAATACTAACATTTGTCTTCTTTCTTTATGGATTTTGTGGGTGTAATCCGCTGAAAACCCTCAGGAGACAACACTCCTCCTCTAGGGTAACCTAGAGGTTTAACGGCTTGTTGCACACGCTCAGTGCAATCGCGTCACCTGCGAAAGTGGTGTAATAAATTGATAGTTAGGATTTTCTTTTCTTTTTCTTTGTTTTGCTCGGGACGAGCAAAAGAATAAGTGTGGGGGTGTGATTGTAACACAATATTGCATATTTTACCACATAATCCCCATGCATATTACAAATAAATACATGATTTTTACTCATCTTCTCTACATATTTGCAGGTACACACTCTAATGGAGAGAAAGCCAATAATCACTTTAATTAACACTAATTGAAGTGATTAATTCAAGATTAAGATAAAGCCAAATTTGAATCCCAGATCCAGAGAGATCCGCACGCCAATTGAAGATTCTAGAAGGCCACGTAGATAACTACCTCTCAACCAATCAGCAACAGAAATCTGTTGCTGAATAGATTGAGTTATGCCGAGCTGGCGCGGCAAGGGCGCGGCAATCCAGAGGCCGTTGGATCTCGGATTTTGCGCCAACAGAATATCTTCTGGATCCTTCACCTGGGGCCTATAAATACTTCATTTGTACCTGCGAGCAAGGACTGAACAGCAAGAGGAGGAGATTAGAGATTAGTTGCATGTATTAGGTTTTCTTTATGTTGTAGTCCTCCTTCCTCTTCTTCCCTAGATTTCATTGCAAGAGAGAGATTGTAAGAGAGAGAGAGCTTGTATCATCAAGGAGTGACAACTTGAAGCAATACAAGGATTGATCCATTCTCTTCAATTCTACTCGAGCTTGATTCTAGTTTACTCGCTTTCTTTACTTGCTTTCTTTACTTGCTTTGCTTTTACTTCATGTTTTGCTTTTTTTTTGTTATGGCTTGTAGCTAATTCTTCTACCATGTACTAGCTAACCACTAGCCTTGCCATCTTCACCAACTCATGGGTGATAGTTTTACTTCATCTTGCAAGTTGGATGGTCTTCTCTTCTCCGACGAGTTAAACCACCCGTCATCATAGTGAGAAAGTAATTAGATCAACACGCAAGACGAAACCTACGCCGATGGAGTGACAACATGAGGCAAGCCTTCACTATCACGGAGTTTGGTAAGCTTTGGTAAGGTAGCTAGGTAAGCTAGTCGTGGATTGATTCTTTCCAAGCAATTCTATTCTTGATCTCTTTCCAATTCTCATCATGAACAATTCTTCCACTTCTTGCATCTCTTGTTCCATGTTTTATCTATTCTTTTGAGCAAAGAAGACACTTCGTTTACTCTTCTCACCACGATTCGTAACGCTTCCATCGCTAGCTCTCCCTGAGGTTCGACACGGTATAGCTCTATACTATATCGGAGACAAGAAAAGGTTGTATTGAACTTTATAAATACATAGCACCAAGGTAAATTCTAAACAACATTTACATACACCTTTCCCGTCTCAATCAGACACATCATGGCGGATTGCCCGGAGTTCAAGAAGAAGATGACCTCCTCCTTCAAGCCAAAGAAATCGGAAGAAAAGAAAGCGTATAAGGCAACTTGGGATTCGGAAAGCGAGTCCGAGGAAGAGGCGGATGTAGCAAATATGTGTTTCATGGCAAACACACCTAAGGTAACCCCTCAACCCCTTGATGATGAAGATGATGAATTAAGTAAGGAAGTTCTTGTGCATGCTTTTGTTGAACTTTCTGAAACTTATGATAACAAGAAAATTGAATGCTTTAAATTGCAAAAAGAAGTTGCTTTTCTCAAAAATCAACTTGCTATGGTTTCTAAAGAAAAGGATGACATTTCTTCTAATCTCATTTCTATTCAAAATGTGTTTAATTCCTACAAGGTTTCTTGTAAGGGAAAATCTCCTATTGTTGATGAAAAAGAAATTTCCTCTTTAAAAACTAAAATGGTTGATTTTGAAAAAGTTTTGAAAGATTGTGCTTTTAACACTAAGAAACTTGAAGAAAAATTTTCTAAAAAGCACACCCCTCATGCTCACACTACACATAACACTTCTCATGCTAAATCTTTTCATGCTCACAACTCCCATGCTCACAAATCACACACTCATTATGCTTTTAAATATGGTAGAGTATATAGATTCACATATTGTGGTAAAAATGGACATTTAGCTAAGTTTTGTTATGATCAATTAAATAGATCCAATAATCTTGTTTGGGTTCATAGCTCTAACCCTCAAGGACCCAAGAAAATGTGGGTACCAAAATCAAGTCCTAAATTGTTTGATGTAGGTACACACCAAGGCTCCAAGACGTAGGGAGCGGTGGTACCTTGATAGTGTTTGTTCAAGACACATGACATGGGACATCAATAACTTCACAACCCTATCAAGGTACATGGAAGGTGGCTCCGTCACCTTCGGGGATGACTCCAAAGGGATTATCATCGGTATAGGTAACATTCAAATTGGTTCATCTCCTACTATAGAAAATGTTGTTTTAGTTGAAGGTTTGAAACATAATTTGCTTAGCATTAGTCAATTTTGTGATCGTGGACTTAAAGTTGTTTTTGATGATTGTTCTTGCAAGATTTTTGATATTAAAACAAATGATTGTATTCTCACCGGTTTTCATGATGATAATGTTTATATCATTGACATGCTTAATATTGAGTGTTCTACTAAATGCTTGAATGCTTTTGATGAAAATTCTTGGCTTTGGCATAGAAGATTAGGACATGCTTCTTTTGAACATCTTTTTTGGATTAATTCAAAGGAATTGGTGAAGGGTATTCCTTACTTGAAGTTTGAGAAAGACCGCATTTGTGGTGCGTGCCAACTTGGGAAACAAACCAAGTCTTCCTTCAAACCAATCAAGGATATCATGTCAACTAGGCCTTTAGAATTAATTCATATGGATCTTTTGGACCTACTAAAACTAAGAGTTTAAATGGTAGTAGATATGCATATGTTTTGGTTGATGATTTTTCCCGTTTCACTTGGGTTTTCTTTTTGGAACACAAAGATCAAACCTTTTCTCATTTTAAGATTTTTCGAAAAAGGGTTGAAAAAGAAAAATGTTTTCCGATTTTGAAAATAAGGAGTGATAGAGGTGGTGAGTTTGTAAACCAACTCTTCATGACTTATTGTGATGAAAAGGGAATTAAGCATGAAATGTCTTGTCCTAGAACTCCACAACAAAATGGAGTTGTAGAAAGAAAAAATAGAACACTTCAAAAGATGGCTAGGACAATGATAAGTGAATACGACCTCCCTCAATATTTATGGGCCGAGGCCGTAAACACTGCATGCTATATATCTAACCGTATTTATTTGTGTAAAAATTCTTCCAAAACATCTTTTGAAATGTATCACTCTAGAAAACCTAATGTTGCTTATTTCAAAGTTTTTGGATGCAAGTGTTTTGTTTTAAATACTAAAGAGAATTTGGGTAAATTTGATGCTAAGGCTTATGAAGCAATTTTTGTTAGATATTCTACAACTAGTAAAGCTTATAGAGTATTCATTAGATCTTCTCGTACCATTGAAGAATCCATGCATGTTAAATTTGAAGAATCTAATGTGGTTGTTGAGAATGTTGTAGAGATTGAACCATTAGGTGAAGACATGGAGAGACTATCCTTGAAGGACTCACCCGCTCAAGAGGAAAAGCAAGAATCTATTGGTGATGTTCAAGAGGATAAAGAGGAAAGCTCTCAACCGCTTCCTAAAGCTTGGAGATACGCTACAAATCATCCTAAGGAGCTCATTTTGGGTGATGCATCTAAAGGAGTCACAACGCGCTCCAAACTCCATGACCTATGTGGTAACTTTGCTTTCATTTCTCATTTTGAACCCAAAAGCATTCTTGAAGCCGAGACGGACCCATATTGGTTGCTTGCCATGCAAGAGGAACTCAATCAATTTGAGCGCAACCAAGTTTGGCACCTTGTTCCTAAACCCCACGATAGACCAATAATTGGTACTAAGTGGATCTTTAGAAATAAGATGGATGAGTCCGGAAATGTCATTAGGAATAAAGCTAGGTTAGTGGCCCAAGGTTACACTCAAGTTGAAGGAATTGACTTTGAGGAGACCTTTGCACCCGTAGCACGGCTTGAAGCCATACGGATGACACTAGCTTTTGCATCTTTCAAAAATTTTAAACTTTTTCAAATGGATGTGAAAAGTGCATTTTTGAATGGTTTTATTAATGAAGAAGTTTATGTTTCTCAACCTCCCGGTTTTGTTGATCATGTTCATCCCGATTTTGTTTTTAAACTTGATAAAGCTTTATATGGATTGAAACAAGCTCCTAGAGCTTGGTATGAAAGGCTTTCTAGTTTTCTTATTTCAAATGATTTTATTAAAGGCAAAGTAGACACTACTCTATTCACTAAGCATGTTGATAATGATATATTAATTGTGCAAATTTATGTTGATGATATAATTTTTGGTTCTACTAATGAGCTTTTGTGCAAGGATTTTGAAAAGGTAATGCAACTTGAGTTTGAAATGTCTTCAATGGGTGAGCTCAATTTCCTCCTTGGACTCCAAATCAAGCAATTGCAAAACTGAACGTTCATAAGTCAAGCCAAGTACGCAAAGGAACTTGTAAAGAAGTTTGGACTTGAAGGCTCAAAGACTTGCAACACTCCCATGGCAACTACAACCAAGCTTGATAAAGATGACCAAGGTAAAAATATTGATATTAAATTATATAGAAGCATGATAGGAAGTCTTTTATATTTAACGGCAAGTAGGCCGGATATCATGTTTAGTGTGTGTCTTTGTGCTAGATTTCAATCGTGTCCTAAAGAGTCCCATCTTATTGCGGTAAAACGCATTATTCGTTATATTAAGGGCACTATTGGGATGGGTCTATGGTATCCGAAAACCGGAGATTTCTCAATGACGAGTTATTCGGATGCCGACTATGCGGGTTGTAGAGTAGATAGAAAGAGTACTAGTGGGACATGTCAATTTCTTGGTAATTGTCTTGTTTCATGGTCCTCTAGGAAACAAAATTCCATAGCACTCTCAACCGCCGAGGCGGAGTATGTTGCCGCGGGGGCTTGTTGTGCACAAGTCCTTTGGATGAAACATACTCTCCTTGATTTTGATTTGCATTTTGATCATATAAAAATATTTTGTGATAATTCTAGTACTATACACATGACTAAGAATGCAAATCAACATAGTAAGACCAAGCACATTGAGATTAGATATCACTTTCTTAGAGATCATTTTGAGAAAGGAGATATAGTTATTGATTATGTTTCTACGGATTTGCAATTAGCCGATATTTTCACTAAACCGCTGGATTTTGCTAGATTTTCGTTTATTTGTGGAGAACTTAATGTTTGTGTTATTGAATAGACATGTTTTTCATAACCCTTTTTGATGTATGACAAAAAGGGGGAGAATAAGTTTACATGGGACAAAAATAAGTTCATTTGGTCTTGGTTCCATATGAATTTATATGTTTTGATTTTATGAGGTTTATGAGTTCTTATTATGAGTCTTGTGTTTTATGAATTTGAGAACTCATGTATTTTATGTTTTATTGGTATTGTTTCAATTTGGTTTCAATTGGCATCAAGAGTATGTTTTTAATAAATTCTTGTGTTTTTCATATAGCATAATTTGAGGGGGAGTCTTCTCCTCCCCCATATTTTTGTCTATAGCCTATTTGTTTTGTCATTTTGTCATCATCAAAAAGGGGAGATTGTTGGCCCAAGAGGTTACACTCTCTTGTTTTGTGTTTTGATGATGACAAACCAAATAAGAGCTATTTGGTACTAATGAATTTATTCAAGATAAGTTTCAGGTTTTGTACCATGTTTGGAGACCATTGGCTTAGCTTTTGCAAGAACTTCTAAGGTTCACATAGCAAGGAAGGCAAATTGCACAATCAAGGAAGGATCATAGAAGAGAAGGCACTAGCAAGGCATTGGATGGCTCAAAGACTTGAAGATTGCTCTAAAAGTATTTAATCATTGTATTTTTAGTTTTATAGTTTGTTAAAGAATAGTGGATAGGTTTGAAGCTCTATCACACACGTTTTTGCGCACATGTTTATTCCAAAATGTTTTCTTATGTTTTATACAAAAACATTTTGTATACAAGATTTTGTCTACATTTATATTTTTATGTTTTATACTAATCTATGTTCAAAAGTATTTTTGTCAAAAACAAAATCTCCTTTATATCTTTCAAAAACCTGATTTTTAACTTGTTCCGGTCGACCGACCGGTCGACTGATTCTATGTCAGGTTTGACCGGTCGACCGTGCAGTCGACCGAGGAACTGGCAGGTGCGCGTATCCGTGTGCATGTCTGCCGGTCGACCGTGCAGTCGACCGACTGTAAGTCACTCTGCTATCGGTTAAAATGGGTCGACCGGGCGGTCGACCGCTGGCCTGCAACGGTCATATTTTTTGAACTTGCGGTCGACCGACAGAGCCGTTTGTACAGTAACGGGCATTTTTTTCTGAGCTGTTTATTTTTGTCTTTTTCTCACTTAAGTGAGTTTAAATGACCTGTTTTGGGTTTAATACATTCTGATTAGCCTTAAAAATGTTTTATCTTCTAACCCTAGCCCTCTCCTATAAATAGGGGTGTTTGGGGAGAGATTGGTTACAACAATTATTTGCTAGAAAATTCAAAAGTTTAAGGCATTCAAAAGAGCTTGGTTTTTGATTTTTGTGCTGAAATTCTCTCTCATTTTTTGAAGTGTTTTTCAAAAGATCTCTCTGATTTCATTTTCTTTTCTCCTTGCACACAAGAGCTTCATTCCTACTCATTGTTCTCTAAGGACCTTTTGTAAGGGAAGAGACAATTGAAAGAGAGAGTTTGTGGTCTTTTGACTACTCAGAAATTCCTTGTACTTGAGATTGTGGAGTTGGGTACTCCATTGTATTTGTGATCTTTGTGATAGTGGAAGTAGCTAGAATCCTTCTGAGGAAGGCGGGGAGTAGAGCTGGGTGCTCGAACCTCGATAACATATCTTTGTGTTTGCGATTGGTTTACTTTTCCTTGTCATTACTTATTGCTTGAGATTGTCATTGCCATATTCTTTTTCATTCATATTGTCAATCATTATCCCATACAACAAGGTTGCATTGCGCACCTCTAACTCATTTTACGAGGAAGCCGGAGGAAGGAGTTCAGAGCCCTTAATAGGGAATTCGGCTCTTAGTCTTGTTTTGGGAGATTGTTGCATTACATTTGCATCATAATTTTTAAATTGCTCTTTGATTAGCATCATCACCTATTCACCCCCCCTCTAGGTGATTTTCACTTTTAAGGTGATGGCCTTTATCTCCCATGAAGACGGAAGAGCACGAATCACTTTCCGCACTTTTTGATCGTTAGAGATGTCATCACCTAAGGAAGAAAGACCATTAGTGATTTTAGTAAATCTTGTAATCATACTATCAATAGACTCATCATCAATCATTTTAAATGACTCATATTGGGACCTCAAGAGATCTATCTTAGCTCTCTTGACTTGTGAAGTCCCTTCGTGTGTGACCAATAATTGTTGCCAAATCTCATAGGCGGATTGGCAATGAATTACCCGTGTAAGGTCATCCTCATTCAAGGCGGTTAATAGGGAGTTTTGGGCCTTGGAGTTAGCCTCATATTATCTAAAGGTGAAGTCGGTCCAAGTGCTCTCATCACTATCGGGTGCTACATAGGGTTTGGTCACGGACTTGGCCACTAAGCTACCCAAAGATTGCAAAAATATAGTCATCCTAACCTTCCAAATAGGGAAATTAAGTCCATCAAATTTAGGAGGGGTTTTAATGTTATCGGCCATGTTTACTAGTGTATGAATGTATGGATGAAAATATTGATTAGCAAATTTTAAGGATCTTTCTATGGATGTTAAGCCAAACCTAGAGTCCAAGCTCTGATACCAATTGAAAATCACCTAGAGAGGGGGAGGGGTGAATAGGTGATAATGCTAATCAATGGACAAATTAAAAATTAAGATGTGACAATCACCCAACAAGATTCACAAGATGAATGAAAGCAAGTAAATATAGCAATGATGATGATAAGCAAGAAATAAGTGCAAGTAAAGTAAAGCAAGGAGTGCAAGAATGTAAACCAAACGCAAACACAAGGATATGTTATCGAGGTTCGAGCACCCAGCTCTACTCCCCACCTTCCCCAGAAGGATTCTAGCTACTTCCACTATCACAAAGAAATCACAATTACATTGGAGTACCCAACTCCACAATCTCAATTACAAACAATTTTCTGAGTAGTCAAAAGACCACAAACTCTCTCTTTCAAATGTCTCTTCCCTTACAAAAGGTCCTTAGAGAACAATGAGTAGGAATGAAGCTCTTGTTGTAAGTGAAGAAAGAAAATTAAATCAGAGAGTATTTCAAAAACACTTCAGAAAATGAGAGAGAATTTCAGCACAAAAACCAAGAAACAAAGCTCTTTTGAATGCCTTAAACTTTTGAATTTTTCTTATAATAATTGTTGTAAACAATCTCTCCCCAAACACCCCTATTTATAGGAGAGGGCTAGGGTTTAGGGATAAAACATAATTAGGATTAATCAGAGAGTATTAAGTTTGAAATATATCCCTTAAACCAATTTTAAACACAAAAAGACAAAGTTTAAAACAGCCCAGAAAATAGCCGTTTACTGTTCAACGGCTAGTCCGGTCGACCGGTCGGTCGACCGCCTATTCAAAAATAGAGCCGTTGCAGGCATACGGTCGACCGCCCGGTCGACCCAACAAACCCGAGAGCAAAGCCACTACAGTCAGGTCGACCGCCCGGTCGACCGGCAAACATGCACACTGATACGTGCATCTGCCAGAACCACGGTCGACTTGTCCGGTCGACCGGACAAGACTGACACAGGCACGGTCGACTGGTGCGGTCGACCGGCTCAGGTCAAAAGATGAGTTTAAAACACATTTTTGAAAAGACTTTGATTTTTATGAAAAATATCTTTAAATAGTACTAAGTATAAAACATAAAAATTGATTTGTAGGCAGAGGATTTTGTATAAAAATATTTTTGTACATTTTATAGAAAATCATCTTAGAAACAATATGTGCGCAAAAACGTGTGTGATTGAGCTTCAAACCTATCCATCATTCTTTAACAAAATTCTAAACCTATAAAACTAAAAACAAATCTTGTTGAGCAATCTTCAAGTCTTGAGCCATGTTATGCCTTGCTAGAGCCCCTTCTTCTATGTTCCTTCCTTGATATGCAATATGCCTTCTTTACTTCATGAAACCTAGAAGTTGTTGCAATAGCTAAGCAATGGCCTCCAAATATGGTACTAACCTGAAACTTATTTTAAACAAACTCATTAGTACCAAATAGCACTAATTTGGTTTGTCATCATCAAAACTCAATAAATAGAGAGTGTAACCTTTTGGGCCAACAGTAAGGTTGAGAGAGGAGTTTGGTACTCCTTAGTGGATTAGAAATCCTTCACGGTGGTGAAGGCGGGGATGTAGAGCTAGGGGCTCGAACCTCGAAACATATCTGTGCCTTTGTTTTTGATCCATTTACTCTCAACTCTCTCTCTTTACTTTTGTGCAAAGCATCATTCATATCATTCATATCTATTTGCTTGTGTTGTGCCTTGCATCATTCATATTGCTTATATTCATTACATGCTTGGCTTGCTTGTGTGTGTGCCTCACTTATACTTAATCAACAAGAGCTGCACATAGCACCTCAACCCATATATAGGGGAATCTTGAGGAGTTAGTCCAGAGCCCTTCACGGGTAATTCAGCTACACTTGTTGATTGTACAAGTGTGCTGCAAAATTTGTGTTAGCTTCCGCATTTAGTTTCTAGATTAGCATTAACACCAATTCACCCCCCTCTAGGTGTTTTTCAGAAAATTTGTTTATTTCTTCACTTAAATGAGAACCGTTTTCTCTCCCCAGCAACGATGCCAAAAATTTTGTTCGGAAGGGAGGAGTGTACTAAATTCAAAGAGAGAGGGTTTAGAAACAATCTTCGACGCTCGTGAGTGATGCTCAAAAACTCCAAAAATGTATTCACAATGTTACTTTACTCCTTCTGAATCACCGTAGTAGTATGAACTATTACGGGTCGATCCTCAGGGAGAGCTCGCGATGGAAGCTTTACGGTTAAGTTGTGAAGAAAGAAAATGAGAGTTCTTTTAAGTTCAAATGAAACAAAATGACATGGAAAAGTAGAAGAAAAATTAGTTGTGGATTTGTTGCATGGAAAGAAAAGGATGGAAAAGAAAGTGAAAAAGAACTTGTAAAACTTGACTAACTTTGAAAGAAAACTTGAGAAGGAAAACCTTGAAGAGACTTTTAGATAGAAGAAACCATGACTAGCTAACCCTTCTAATTTACTAACTTACTAATCTCATAGGGTGATGCTTGCTTCATGTTGATTCATCGGCAAAGGTTTGTCTTGCTTGTTTTGGTCAAATACTTTCCCACGTAGAGGATGAGTGATCTTCTCGGCTTGTCTTGTAGCCTCTTTGATTCATCGTCTCCCGAGATAGATTTTCAATGGTGGAATCAAGGAGTGTCACTCAAGGTAATGCTAAGGAAGAAGATACAAGATTCATTAGTCATTCAAAGCCATACTCGAGCTAGTATTGAAGTAAGAAAATTGTACAACAAATAGCATAGTTAGGTGCTCCATCTCCATGTTCCATCAAGGCACTTGTTCTAAAGACAAGGCTCTAAATGAAGCTCACATGAATCATATGGAATGAAAATAAGCATTTGCCAAGAATTAAAGTAACTCATCTTCATTGGGGATAATAGAGACTTGAAATTACAAGATCACAATAAAGCATCTAATGAATCACATGAGTTAGCATTCACCCAAGAGTTAGAAGTTAGTAAGGTTAGTGGTTAGCTAGTCATGTTAGAGAGAGTTAGCTAGACATTGACATGAAAAGAACACAACAATTCATGGAAGAAGAAAATGCAATGGAAATTAAAACTTGAAGAAAGTAAAGCACTAGAATTAGTAAAAAAGAGAAGATAGATGGATCAATCCTTGCATTCAAGTTGTCATCACTTCAATTACAAGATCTCACACTCACTCTCTCTCTCTTTGCAGAATTCTAGAAGGAAGAAGAAGATTACAAGAGCACTAAAGGAAGCTAGAGAAAATCCCTACAATTCTCTCAAAAATACAAGCTCTTCTCTCCTATCTCTCCTCCCTTTTTCGCAGAGGTCCTAGGAGTCTATTTATAGGCTCTAGAGGATGAGGCCCTCAAATACTGACCGTGGGATCAAACGTTGGCTCAACGGCCAAATGCTTGCCGCGGATCCGCGGCCAGAGCCGCGTTTCCGCGGCAGAATCTTGGCCGTTGCGCCAATGATTTCTATTGCCATTCTGTTATAGTCTGTTTGTCACGCTGGATCTTCTAGAAAGCTGGGGATATTCGTGGATGACTCCAGATCTAAGCTAGACTTTGGGCTTTTCCTTTTGGCTCTTTAATTAATCCCATTAATTCCTTGATAATTCCTTGATCATGGGCCTTCCTCTCCATTAATGGTGGACCTGCAAATTTAGAGAGAAAATCAATAAAAACCTCATTTTTATTTACATAAAGCATGAAATGGAAGTGAAAAATGATGCAAAAATGAACTACAATCAATGAAGTAAAGTAATGTTATCTTATTAGTGGTTAGGAAGTTAGAGTGTTAGATCCATCATCATGAACCATCAATGGCTCTTGCAAGAGCAAGGCCAAAACGAGGCTATTAGATTCATGTGGATTATCATAAAAGAAGTTAGCAAGTTGTGGTTAATAGTTAGTTGCCATGAGAGAAAAGACTAGCTACACATGTAATAGAGATTAGAGAGAAGAAAATAAGGATAAGGTAAGAGAGCACCTTTCATAGATTGTTACCTTCTATTATAAGCACTCTTACTTCCCAACATTTACCGCTCTCTCTCCCTAATACAAGATCTACAAGAAATAGAAAATACGAGGGAGGAAGAAGAAGAAAAACTACACTACCCTACCCTAAACTATAAAATGGAAATAAAACTACTCCTAAACTCTGTATATCTTCAACTCTGGAACCCCAAGGGGGTATTTATAGCACTAGGGGAACAGGGGGAACAGGGGGCCAGGGTACAAACCCTGGCTCGAGGCGCAACGCGCGCCGCGGCCGTTCAGCCACGAAAACGCGGCTATGGCTGCGTGTTTGCGGCCCTATAGCGGCCGCCCGCGGCGCTTCAAGCCGCGCGTAGTCCTTTTTGTCTCCTATCAGTATCTGGTCTCGGTTTCATGTTTGCAGCCCCTAATTTTGACAGAATCAGCCTCCTAGGTCAATGGCTATCTTAATAGGCCTTTAATCACCAATTAAATGGTGATTTAGGGTCTTCTATTCATTGCACACCATGGACCTAGAATCAAGCAAGCAAAGCTTTATTAGCATAATTTAATACAAAATAAATGTAAAGATGTTATATAAATTATGCAAAATTAGATACTAATCAACCTACCCCAAATCAAATTTTCAACCAACTTGTCCTCCGTATCCACCATGTTCACAATTTTCACAATATTCATTCCCCGATTTTGCTTCCTATACTCTTTTTCTAGACCAACCCATTGAAGAAAAATCCGAGCTAGAAAAAAGTATAGAAGCCATACAAGAGGCCGAACAAAAATTTCAGGCCTCCCTAATTCCTCAATATTTTTAAGATTCATACTCAGTTCCACCAGTTCAAAATAGAAAACCATCAATCTTGGAAATGAGTATGCGTGAGTCTGAGCAACAATCACAAAATCTCATGGATGTACGATTTCATCACAAATTCCAAAACAAATCATATTTTCAAATCCAATCGCAACAAAATGATGAACCAATTGACTTTGAAAAGCTGCTTGAAGCCATGACTCAGGCTTAAATCACTCATAATTATTACATAGATATAATGGTCAAAACTCTCTATTCTCACCCTTTGACCATTCCTGATGTCGTTAACCATTCTATTAGAGCCAAAGAATCTTATTGTTTTAGAAAATAAGAATCCATTTTAGTACACCCATTTGAACTTGCCCAAACTCTAAATTTTGGAAACCACATTGACATTTTGACAAGTTATCCCTTTCCTGAAATTGAACTTGAGAATGAAGATAATCTTTAACCTCAATTTGATAATTTAATTCTACTTCGTAATTCAATGATGACTCCGGTGTCTTCACCTAATTTCAATCCTTCTCCAAAGCCCATACTGGATCCTGTGCCTGTCCATTGGGAAATTAAATCACCAATCTTTTATGATCATCATATAAACTTGACCAATTTCATACTTTTGAAAGTCCTATTGAATGATTAGCAAGTTCTCATTTTTACGAAATTGAACTCAATGAGAAATGTGACCTTGAGTCTCAAATTTGTGATACAGTTCGAATTTCTAAATCAATATTGACTCGTGTTTTGCTACCTGATTTGAAAAATATTTTAAAGTCAGTTTTGATTCTCATGCCTGTCATTCTTGAACGTAAATCACCAATCTTAGAAAGTCACATTCTATTGTGAGGAAATGAATGTGGACTTGAGTTTCAACTTCTTGATTTGGACCCACTTCCTGAACAAATTTTGACTCTTAAACTTTTACTTAACTTTAGTCATTTTTCTGAGTCGATTGTAGTCATGCCCTTCTGGTTGAAGTTGTAACCTGAACAAAGATATAGAATTTCAAAACTTTTATAACAATAGTGCAAGGTGCTCAATTCTACCGCAATTGCAAGTGGCTATGCGAGTCGTGATCCATAAGGAGGGACTAGCGATGGAAGCTTTTCTAGCAAGTTCTCTTTTATGCTACCATTAATGGTTAAAGTTCTTCTTTAGTTTCTTAAAAAGAAAATAAAAATAAATTACAATAAAGTTAGGAAGAAAGTAGTAGAATGAGAAGGTGGAGAAAAACAGAAAATAGACATATACAAAGAAATCAAAAAGAGGTTATCCTCCTTGGTCATCCTTGCCTTTGAGATTGTAGGTATTTATAGAAGAAATGCAGAGGTTAGAGGAGTATGGAGATAGGAAAAGCTGGTTATTTCTGAATTTGAATCATCCCCTTATCTCCAAACTTGATTTGATGTGAATATTCAGTTCTGATCTGCAATTTATTAGCGTATTAATTGCTAAATATTACTTAACCAATGACAGAATTAGAAATAGTGATCAACATAAAAGTTGTAGCTCTATAAGTCTTCTTTTTGGATCATCTTAAATCATCAAATTTGAGATTCTGTAGTAAAAGTTATGATTTAAATACTGAAATATATCCAGTTAGAATCTGAGTCAAACTTGCTTTATCTCATCTGTTGATCTTCTCTCTATCAATTTATCTCTCTGTATTTGATATTATCCTCGGTTGATCTTTAGCTAACCAAAATAGATTTATAAAAATATAAATTTTACTGGTTTCTATTTAGTGTTATCTTTCTGATTTGCTCTGATCTTCAGCTAAACATTTGCCCCAATCCTTGATTTGTTCTAACTAGATCTGGGATCATCCTCAGCTAACAAAATAGATCCAGTTAAATCTAATTTTAATTAGTATTTATTTAGTTTAATCCTCTTTCTCTTCATTATTACCTTCTATAAAATGGATATTTAAGACAAAGAAATTAACAGATTTATTACACGATAAATGTAGGGGTGTAATGAAAAGAATGCAAAATATGTGTACGATCACATCCCCACACCTATCTTTTGCTCGTTCTCAAGCAAAACAACTATACTAAAGATTATTAGACCACTATCGCAGGTCACGCGATTGCACTGAGTATATGCAACAAGCCATTAAAACTCTAGGTTTCCCCTAGAGGACGAGTTTTGTCTCGTGAGGGTTTTCAGTGGATTGCACCCACAAAATCCATAAAGAAAGAGTAACAAAGAGTTAGTATTTTCGAAAAGCATTTTGAAAGAGAAAATTATTTGAAATATTATTATAAGATTTAAGTAATCTATAGGTTTAGGAAAACCGAAATTTTCATTCCTAAACTTAGTCTCTTTTAAAAATTTGTTATCAATCAAAGTAAGGAGTCAAATTGTACTTCTCATCTAGTCTATTACTTTACCATAAGTCATATGCACCTTATGACCGTGAAAATTTTGACTAGGGTTCTTTAACTCTAACTCTTATGCCTTATATATATATATATATATATATATATATATATATATATATATATATATATATATATATATATATGGGTGGTATTATTCCTTAGTTCTATTAGGCTTTCTAATCTGCCCATGTAACGAGCCTTTAATCGATGACTCCCAAACCAAACGGTCTTAGGGCACCGGGTGAGAAAACACCCCAAGAACTTAAGGACTCGAGCAAACAAGGCCATAAAACTAAGGATTTTGTTATATGAGCCACTTTTAGGCGTGAATACTTATGCTTTATTAGGCACAAATACCCAGCTTAATCAGACGATTATATATATATTCAACTTATCTAATCATCTTTCGCATAAATATTAAGGCTTGCTTAGGCCAAAGCACCTAGCTAATCAATAATTAGATTTGTTTATCTTTTATATATATATTTTTCTTTTTTATTTATATATATATTTTTTTATAAGGCATAAGAATCTTTGTTTTTGAACCCTAAGTGTGTAAGTATATGAAGTGTGCATATTTCATTAAGGTAAAGATCAAGACTAAATTACTTTGACAAATTATCTTCCTAACTCTAAAAATCAAACAAATAATCTTATTTTGAACAAGTTTAAGAAATCCTAATTTTAATTTTCCTATTCCTTAAAATTGACTCAATTTCTTACAAAACATATTTCAAAATATTGTTTCTATTTTCAAAAAGTTTTTTAAAAGTAAAGAAAATGTTAAAAAAAATTTAATAAAAAGAAAAACCTAAGTTATGTTAGAACCCTCCCCGTACACCTATCTCATGCATTGTCCTCAATGTATGAATTAATGCATAGATGCATGAAAAAGAAGAAAGGGAAGGAAAATGTTACCTTAAGATGGTGGTTCTGGTGGTGGTCTGATTGGTTCACGAAATGCGGCCCAATCAACTTTTCGTGGAGTTCGGAGGACTCCACCAGAAATCTCTTCTATATAACCCACTAAAATGATGTATATATGAACGTTTTTATTAAAAATTTAATCCCATCTAATTTTCAAGTTTCATAATTAATTTCGGAGTCAATTTTGTCAACCGCCTTGTCCCAAAATGGAGTGTGAAAAGATAGAATGGTTGACTTGGATTCAGGAATTACTGGAACTAATACTAACTCAAGAAAGTGACTTAAGTCAAGTAAAGGTTCAGGAGTCGAGATTGGCTCAGGAAGTGGGTCCAAATCAAGAAGTTGAAACTTAAGTCCTCGTTCAGTTTCCCACAATGAAATGTGACTTAATATTGGCGATTCAAGTTAAAGAATGACAGGTGTGGGAATCAAAACTGACTCTAAAATATTACTCAAGTCAGGTAACAAAATAGGAGTCAATATTCATTGAACTGGATCACAAAATTGAGAATCTAGGTCACATTTTTCATTCAGTTCAATTTCATAAAAATGAGAACTTGCCAATTTCTCAATGGGACTTTCAAAATATGAAATTGGTCAAGTTCAATATGATGATCATCAAAGATGGGCGATTCAATTTCATTATGAATTGGCACAGGATCCAATGTTGACTTGAGAAAAAGAATGAAATCAGGTGAAAACGCCAGAGTCATTATTGAATCAGGAAGTAGAATTGAATCACTAAGTTAAGGTTCACGATCATATTCATTTTCAAGTTCTATATTAGGAAAGGAATAACTTGCCAAACTGTCAATATCATTTTCAAAATCTGGAGTTTGGGCAAGTTCAAATGATTGTGCTAAAATAGAACCTTGTTTTCCAAAGTGATATGACTCTTCAGCTCTAACAGAATGGTTAACGACATCAGAACTGGCCAAACGGTTAGAACGCAGAGTTTGGACCATCATATTAATAAGTCATACCATACTTTTTAGCTACTAATAAGTCTTCTTTTTCTTCGTTAAATGTAGGCCCAAGTGCTAAAAGAAAGAAAAGAGAAACAAGCCCAAAAGCCCACCAAATTCTGATTTAATTTAGAATAAATTCGAAATGAAGAAATCAGGGCAAAATCTTGGCATATAAAGAGGTTGAGAAGAATCCTCCCTGAATCAAGCGGTTGAAGCCACATAATCAAAGGCTGTTTCGTCAACTTTTGGAGCAAGAACAAGAAAACCCGAAGAAGATACGGGAACTACATCAAACCGGGGGAGCCAGCCAACTGGGTGTGGCCACTGGCCACACCAGGGCCACGAAAACGCGGCCCAAGCCGCATTTTCGCGGCCTTATTACAACAGTTGGGGGAGCGTTTGCTCCCCCAATCTTCTCGGGATCTCCCCCATATGGTTTTTCCCTATAAATACTGGTTTCAGCAAGGAAAAATGCAGCGAAGACTAGGATTAGAATTTGTGTTTATTTTCTTAGGATTTAGGCTCTTTGTTAGCTAGCACAAAAGTTGTAATCTTGTTTTTTACTTTGTAGTCTAGTATCAAAACTTGTGAGAGAGAAGAATTGAGTACTTGTACTTGAAGATTGAAGTGACATCAATACAAGAGTCGAGCCGCGTTTTCTTCCACTTGCAGTACGGTATGGTTTGCATTATTTCTATGCTTTATTTTCGTTTTCCATGGGCAACTAAATGGTTTTCTGGGCTTGCTATTGTAACTCTCTCTTGCTCTTCTTCTCTTCTGTTTTAAAAAGAAAAAGACCCAATGAATCATTTGTATGCCTTACTTAAAGCCTTTCTTTTTGAAAGTGTTCTTGAAGGCACATGAGAATGGGTTTGGATTGTTAAACTCCCACTTCTTTCATGAACATCTCTTGAATTGTTTTTACTTCATTCTTGCTTCTTTACGCTTGATAATTTAATATTCAATTCTAACGATTTCTCGAAGAAAAGACTAAACTCTTCCAATCATCTTATGTGCTTTACTTCAAACTTTCTAAAAATCAACTTTAAGTTTTGCCTATGATCACTTTGAGGTACATAATATTTTAGTAGAGGAATGAACAATTGAGTAGTGAGATAGTGAGCCCAGATTTTCTTCATTATTATAATCAACAAAATAATCTTCAAACTTTTTTAATCACCTTCTCCAAAACCTTTTCTAAAGTTGCAATTTCTCTTTAAATCATCTCTTTCTTTCCATTCTCTTTTCCATTAAAAAATGAAAACAGTTCTTTGTTTTTAAACGATTCACCGAAAAGCTTCCATCGCATTCCTCCTCGTGGACACGACCCGTTAGCCACAAGCTACACGATAAACTCTTAAACTCTTTTATTGTCCTTTCTTTTTAGCAATCAATTTTTGGCGCCGTTGCCGGGGAGGGAACGGTGTATTTATTTTCTAACAAGTTTTTGTGTTGTTTCAGGGACTTGAAGATTAAGATCTAGCATTCAAACTTTACAAGAGAAGACTTACAAATTCTGTGCCCCTACTCTCAAAAGTAGGAAACAGAATTTAAGAAATTGCATTGCAAAACTGAAAAATTCATTGGACTACTAAAAACTTTTTTTTGCAGGACAAAATTCTCGCAAAAATTTAAGTTTTTGTATGTTATATTTGTGCTATTTTTGCTATCCACCATCTCTGTTTTAAGCCAACAGTAAAACACTTTTGAAAAGTTTAAAAAAATGATTAGACGTTTGCATTTTAGGCACGAGACTTTTCAATTCATTTACTTTACTATTGAAGAGTGCTGGAGTAAGGTACGTACGCATTACATTGAGAATAGGACTCATTTCTTGGTTGATTTGTATCGCTTTGAGTGAATCTTGTTTATCTTGTACACTTACACAAATTGATTTTAAGGGCAACACCCAATAACAAGATAAGGTAGGGATTTAATCATCCTTCCTTGGCCCAAAAATCAGATCTAAGCACTCACAAACCTAAGCCTAAGTAAAATCTGATAGACGTTGGCCTTAGGGACATCTCGAACTCACTAGGAGATTATCCTAAAGAGGGAAGGTGTTGGAAATTGACTTCTGCCAAATCAGTGTCTAGAAAGGAGATTGAGGGCCGAAAGCCCGAAGAATGGTGGTTACTTAATTAAGGAACGTCTTTGACGGATAACCTCCCACCAATCTTTCCCTGACCTGGCTGATTAGCTTGTGGTCAAAGTCTACATTCTACCTCCTGTGGACAATCAACCAGTTAGGAGTTATCTAGGTCGAGGTTACCTTAGACTAGGCTTGGTTGATTACTCTTGTTGACTGTTGTTTGAACTTGTTTGTGATTGTGATTGTGTTTGTGTATGCAAGTGTGGTCGAGAGGCCCTAATTCATCTAGGTTGACTAGAAACACATCACCACCAAAGTTTGAACCAAGACCAGATCCGGTAATGGCTCAATCAACATCACTGCAGGATAAGTTCTACCCCATTAGAACCTCACTTCCATCTTGCATTCTACTTCCATCGGTTGGTGAATACAATTTTGAGCTCAAGCCTCAATTCATCAACACACTCCCCAAGTTTCATGGCCTAGAGTCCGAAGATGCCTACTTCTTCATAAGAGAATTTGAGGAAGTATGTCTAATGATGAAAATCCCACACCTTGTAGACGATGTTATTAGGTTGAGATTTGTCCCTTTCGCATTTAAGGACCTAGCAAAGAAGTGGCTCTACAGCTTAGCGGTCGGTTCTATCACATCCTGGGATGGTTTCATCAAGGTCTTCTTGAAGAAACTTTATCATATCCATAAAACCGCTCTCATTAGGAAGACGATCATGCAATTCAAACAAGAACCTAGTGAACCGTTCTGAAGGTACTTTGAACGCTTTAAAGACCTCCTTGTCCAATGTCCACATTATGGAATAGAGAAATGGGGACAATATCAAATTCTTTATGACGGTTTAGACTATTCAACCAAAACCCTCTTAGAAAGTATGTGCCAAGGGAGTTTCTTTCAGAAAGATGAAAATGAAGGATGGGATTTGTATGAAAATCTAGCTGAGAAGACCATCCAATGGGAATCTGCTAGTGAGACCTCTAGGAATCCTAACTCCATCTCTTCAAAAGGAGATCTCCATTTTATCGAATCATCCATCGCTAATGAGGCTAAGTTAGCTAACCTGGCTAGAAGACTGGAAGCCCTAGAAACGAAAGAACCAAGTCCAGTCAATCAAGTCAGCCCGAACAAATTTTCAACCCCGGGTTGCACTTACTGTCAAGCCATGAATCATGTGTTCGAGGAGTGCCCTGTGTTTCAGGCTCAGCAACCCTACCATAAACCGATGAATGCGGCCTTTTCAAGACCGAACAAAAACCCTTACGCACCAACGTACAATCCTGGCTGGAGAAATCACCCTAATTTCTTATGGAGCCAAAACAATAATGACCATTCACGATCAAATCATGCTAGCCACTTCCATCATGCCAATAATTCTTCCAATCATCAATCCAACTTCTCTAATTTCCATAATAATTCTCCTAACCATCCACCTAACTTTCAAAACTATCAACAGAACTTTCCTAACCAAGCTCCACAATCCTCCTTCCAGAATCCTCAATTAGAAAGGAGAATGACTGACTTTGAAAGAAACATGGAAAGATATATGAAAAACTAAGATTCTATCATGCAAACTATCCAGAGGTTAGAGGTTCAAATGAGTCAACTAGCCACTCCACAGAATGAGAGACAAAAGGGTACCCTGCCTAGTCAGCCAGTCACCAATTCGAGGAATTCTCAACAAGCTCATTTGGCTGAGGATCATTCATTTAATCAATGTAATGCTGTTCATACATTGAGGTCAGGAAAGAGAGTTGATAACTAAGTATCAACGCCAAGCAATCCCATTTAGCACAACCACAATCAAGCTTCCACCTCATCTAATCCAAATTCTTTCAATTCTGACGAATCTGAAAAAGACAAGTCAGCCAGCCAGGTGCACCAGCCTATAGTACCATTTCCTAATAGGCTGAAAAAAAACAAGCAAAATCTCACATGGACAAGATAATTGAGATATTTAACCAAGTGAAGATAAATGTGCCACTTCTTGATGCCATCCAACAAGTCCTTTCTTATGCTAAGTTTCTTAAGGACATGTGCACCAAGAAGAGAAAGACTAATGTTCCAAAAAAGGTCTTCTTAGCCATTAACATTAGTGAGCTATTATCGGGTCTGATCCCTGCCAAGTACAAGGATCCAGGTAGTCCCACCATTGCCTGCACAGTAGGATAAGCCGAGATTAGTCGTGCACTTCTTAACTTGGGGGTAAGTATCAACTTGCTTCCATTCTCTATTTATCAACAACTCGGGTTGGGCGATCTTAGTCCAACTCGAGTCACATCCAACTGGCTTACCGTTCTGTTAAAGTACCAAAAAGGGAGACAATGATGTCCTGATCCGGGTAGGAGAGTTCATTTACCCTGTCGATTTCATAGTTCTGGAGACACAACCTGTGTCCAACTCTAATCATAGGGCTCAAACTCCTGTTATCCTAGGGCGACCATTCCTTGCTACTGCTAATACCATCATTAATTGTAGGAATGAGTCTATGAGGTTAACCTTTGGGGACATGACTAGAGAAGTCAATGTCTTCAATCTAAGAAAATAACCCAGCGATATCGAGGACCAAACATTTGAAGTCAACCTAATTGAGAACTTGACAAGTGAACATGGGGAAGAATTGGAATTAGAAACAGAGAGTGACTTCGAGTTAGAGTCTGACGACTTTAATCTTGATCAGGTTGTAGATTATACTGTGAATTGAGCCTCAAACCCTATTTCACCAACAATGAAGCCAACTGATTTGACTAGTCCTTCCAGTGAACCTTCCTCCTCCTTAGAATTGAAAGCCTTATCTGCGCATCTTAAGTACGCCTATCTAGGCGAACAAGAGACCTTTCCTGTCATCATTGCCTCCCATTTAAATGATGGGGAAGAAAAAGATCTTAAAGCAATTCTAAGAAAACATAGGGAAGCCATTGGGTGGACTATGACTGATATCAAGGGATTAAGTCCAACCATCGTTCAACATCGCATTCATCTCAATGAAGACGCCACACCTAAAAGAGACCCACAGCGTAGGTTAAACCCTATAATGCAAGAGGTTGTTCATGCTGAAATCATAAAACTCTTAGATAATGGGATAATTTATCCCATTTCTGATAGCCAATGGGTCAGTCCTGTCCACGCGTCCCAAAGAAATCCGGTTTCACCGTAGTGGAAAACGAGAACAAAGAGTTGGTTCAAACTCGACTTCCCACGAAGATCCAATTTTGCATCGACTATAGGAAATTGAATGCTGCAACTCGTAAGGACCATTTTTCACTTCCCTTCATTGATCAAATGCTTGAACGTTTGGCGGGTCACGAGTATTACTATTTCTTGGACGGTTATTCGGGCTATAACCAGATCCCTATCGCTCCTGAGGACCAAGAAAAGACTACGTTTACATGTCCATTCGGGACATTTGCTTATCGTCGAATGCCCTTCGGCTTATGCAATGCCCCAGCAACGTTTCAACATTGCATGTTGAGTCTTTTCTCTGATATGGTAGAACGATTCTTAGAGATCTTTATGGATGATTTCTCCATCTACGGAGATTCATTCACTCAATGTCTCCACCATTTAGAACTCGTCCTCCAACGTTGTGCTGAGAAAAATCTGACACTGAACTGGGAGAAATGCCACTTCATGGTAAAACATGGAATTGTTTTGGGTCATGAAATTTTCAAGAAAGGAATTGAAGTGGATAGAGCCAAAATCGAGGTTATTGCTAAGCTTCCCATGCCCAAATGCATTAAGGACATTAGATCCTTCTTAGGACACGCTGGTTTCTACCAAAGATTTATCAAGGATTTTAGCAAAATTGCTAGGCCCTTGACTAATCTGTTAGCTAAGGATGTGTCCTTCACTTTCGATGCTGAATGCATAAACTCTTGGGAGAAGCTTAAGAGAGAGTTTACTTCTGCACCAATCATATCTGCACCGGATTGGTCTAACCCGTTCGAAATCATATGCGATGCTTCAGATTTTGCCATAGGCGCTGTCCTAGGACAACACATTGATAACAAGCAGCATGTGATTTACTACTCTAGTAGGACTCTCAACGATGCTCAACTGAACTACACTACTACTGAGAAGGAATTCTTGGCAGTAGTGTTTGACTTAGAGAAATTTTGTCCCTACCTACTAGGGTCCAAAACCACCATTTTCACCGATCATTCTGCGCTTAGGTACCTCATGATGAAGAAGGATGCAAAGGCCCGACTCATTCGTTGGATCCTCCTTCTTCAAAAACTCGATCTTGAGATTCGAGATAAGAAAGGCGTAGAAAATGTCATTGCTGACCACCTCTCACGGATCCCTAATTCTCCATGCAACGAATTACCCATAAATGAGGATTTTCCTGATGAACATCTCTTAGCTATCTCTAGGGAACCTTAGTTTGCTGATATAGTGAATTACTTAGTCACAAACCAAACTCCGTCTCATTGGTCCAAAAATGATGTTTACCTGTTCTTATCTCAAGTCCGGTATTTCTTTTGGGAGGAACCGTATCTTTTCAAGTACTGTTCTGACCAAATATTAGGAGATGCATTCCCGATGAGGAGGTTAAGAGTGTTTTATCCTTTTGTCACGAACTTGCATGCGGTGGACACTTTGGTCCCCGCAAGACTGCTGAAAAAGTGTCACAAAGTGGGTTTTATTGGCCCACTCGGTTCAAGGATGCATATGAATTTTGCAAGACGTGCCCTAGATGCCAAATGGTAGGAAGGATTTCAAACCGAAATATGATGCCCCTCAACCCAATTCTAGAAATAGAACTCTTTGATGTTTGGGGCAATGACTTTATGGGTACATTTTCTAAATCATTTGGGAACCAATACAGATTGGTTGCTGTGGATTATGTGTCCAAGTGGGTAGAAGCCATTCCTTGTAAAACTAATGAAAACAAGGTTGTCATAAAGTTTTTGAAAGAGAACATTTTTTCACGGTTCGGAACCCCTCGTGCTATCATCAGTGATAATGGCACTCACTTTTGCAATAGATCTTTTGAAGCTCTTATGCGAAAGTATGCCATAACTCACAAGTTGTCCACACCTTATCATCCTCAAACCAGTAGGCAAGTTAAGGTTTCAAATAGACAAGTCAAACTTATCTTGGAGAAAACTGTGAACCAAAACCGGAAAGATTGGTCCATCAAACTTGTAGATGCTCTATGGGCCTACAGGACCGCTTTCAAGACGATTCTAGGAATGTCTCCTTATAGGTTAGTCTATGGCAAACCTTGTCACTTGCCCGTTGAGTTAGAGCACCGAGCCTTATGGGCAATTAAGCAGTTGAATTTCGACTTGACTAAGGCCGGTGACCTTCAGAAATTATAAATTTCCGAATTGGACGAATTGAGAAATGAGGCCTATGAAAATGCTAGGATCACTAAAGATAGAGTCAAGATTTTTCATGACAAGCACGTTATAAGAAAAACCTTTGTCCCTGAACAAAAAGTCTTACTCTATAATTCTAGGCTTCATCTCTTTCCAGGAAAATTGAAATCGAGATGGGCTGGGCCATTCGTTGTAAAAACCGTGTTTCCACACGGTGCAGTTGAGATCGGTGACACCAAGAATGGAAGTAACTTTAAGGTAAATGGTTAATGCCTTAAACCTTTCTTGGAATCGGTGCTGGTAAATGAAACAGCCATGTGTCTTTTTGACTCAGTGTATCGGTAACTTTCCTTCTTTCCATTTTATTTCATGCATTTATACATTTCTTTTATACATTGGGGACAATGCATGAGATAAGTGTGGGGGAGGGTTCTAACATGACTGATATAAAAAGAAAAAGAAAAAAATATATATATAAAAAAAGAAAAAAAAACTTTTTGAAAGGGGTAGAACATTATTTTGATATATTTTTTGTAAGAAATTAAGTCAATTTTAAGGAATAGGAGAATCATAATTAGGATTTCTTACACTTGGTCAAAATAAGATAACTTATTTGATTTTTAGGGTCAGGAAGAAAATTTATGAAAGTAATTTAGTCTTGATATTTACCTTAATGACATATGCACACTAAATACACTTACACACTTAGGGTTTAAAAACAGAGACTCTTATGCCTTATAAAAAATATATTATGAAAAAAAAGAAAAAAATAAGTTTAATTATTGATTAGCTAGGTGCTTTGGCCTAAGCAAGACTTAGTATTTATGCAAAAGATAATTAGATAAGTTTGAAAAAAATGTGTATATAAATCCTCTGATTAAGCTGAGTATTTATGCCTCAAGAAGCATAAGTATTCACGCATAAAATGGGGTACATCTTATAAATAAAAACCTTAGTTTCGTGGCCTTATCTGCTTGAGTGTTTAAGTCCTTAGGGGTGTTTTCTCACCTGGTGCCCTAAAACTGTCCGGTTTGGGTGTCACCGACTAAAGGCTCGTTACATGGGCAGATTAGAAAGCCTAATGAAATTGAGGAATAAATTCCACCAAAAATAAATAAGGCATAGGAGTTAATGTTAAAGAACCCTTAGTCAACTTCACAGCCACGATGGTGCATACGACTCAGGGTAAATTAATAGACTAGATGAAAAAAATAATTTGACTCCTTACTTTGATTAATGACATGTTGTTGAATAGAGACTAAGTTTAGGAATGAAAAATTTGATATTCCTATAACTTATAGATTACTTAAACTCTCACAAATATACTTCAAATATTTTCTCCTTTTAAAAAAAAATGCTTTTTTAAAATACTAACCTTTTTTTCTCTTTCTTCATGGATTTTGTGGGTGCAATCCACTGAAAACCCTCACGAGATAAAACTCGTCCTCTAGTAGTAACCTAGAGGTTTAACGGCTTGTTGTACATGCTCAGTGCAATCGAGTGACCTGCAAAAGTGGTCCAATAATTGATTAGAATTAGTCTGATGTTTTGCTCGAGGGCGAGCAAAAGATAAGTATGGGGATGTGATAAGTCACATATATTGCATTTACATTGTCACCTTACCATACTTTTTAGCTAATAAGTCCTATTAATAAGTCTTCTTTTTCTTTGTTAAATGTAGGCCTTAGAGCTAAAAGAAAGAAAAGAGAAACAAGCCCAAAAGCCCACCAAATTCTGATTTAATTCAGAATAAATTTGAAATGAAGAAATCAGGGCAAAACCTTGGCATATCAAGAGGTTGAGAAGAATCCTCCCTGAATCAAGCGGTTGAAGCCACATAATCAAAGGCTGTTTCGTCAACTTTTGGAGCAGAAACAAGAAAACCAGAAGAAGATACGAGAACTACATCAAACCGGGGGAGCCAGCCAACTGGGTGTGGCCACTTGGCCACACCAGGGCCGCGGAAACGCGGCCCAATCTGCGTTTCCGTGGCCTTGTTACAACAGTTGGGGGAGCGTTTGCTTCCCCAATCTTCCCAGGATCTCCCCCATATGGTTTTTCCCTATAAATACTAGTTTCAGCAAGGAAAAATGCAGCGAAGACTAGGATTAGAATTTGTATTTATTTTCTTAGGATTTAGGCTCTTTGTTAGCTAGCACAAAAGTTGTAATCTTGTTTTTTACTTAGTAGACCAGTATCAAAACTTGTGAGAGAGAGGAATTGAGTGCTTGTACTTGAAGATTGAAGTGACATCAATACAAGAGTCGAGCCGCGTTTTCTTCCACTTGCAGTACGGTATGGTTTGCATTATTTCTATGCTTTCTTTTTCGTTTTCCATGGGCAACTAAACGATTTTCTGGGCTCGCTATTGTAACTCTCTCTTGCTCTTCTTCTCTTATGTTTTTAAAAGAAAAAGACCCAATGAATCATTTTATGCCTTACTTAAAGCCTTTCTTTTTGAAAGTGTTCTTGAAGGCACATGAGGATGGGTTTGGATTATTAAACTCCCACTTCTTTCATGAACATCTCTTGAATTTTTTTACTTCATTCTTGCTTCTTCGCGCTTGATGATTTAATATTCTATTCTAACGATTTCTCGAAGAAAAGGCTAAACTCTTCCAACCATCTTATGTGCTTTACTTCAAACTTTCTAAAAATCAACTTTAAGTTTTGCCTATGATCATTTTGAGGCACTTAATATTTTAATAGAAGAATGAACAATTAAGTAGTGAGATAGTGAGCCCAGATTTGCTTCATTATTATAATCAACAAAACAATCTTCGAACTTTTTTAATCACCTTCTCCAAAACCTTTTCTAAAGTTGCAATTTCTCTTTGAATCATCTCTTTCTTTCCATTCTCTTTTCCATTAAAAAATGAACACAATTCTTTATTTTTAAACGATTCACCGAAAAGCTTCCATCGCATTCCTCGTGGACCAATCAGACCACCACCGAAACCATGAAAGAAGAGATCACTTACACTAGTGTCACCTGCAGTACAAGCTTGCTCTCATTCCTCTATGAAAGTCGTCTCTCCTCTCAGTTACATAAAGAAAAGTAAAAATTACATAAAAGGAAAACTAAAAACTTAAGTTACAAACTATAAATTATCCTAAGTTCTATTCTCTGCTTGCTCCTCCTTGGTCGTCCTTGCCTTTGAGATTGTAGATATTTATAGAAGAAATGCAGAGGTTAGAGGAGTATGAAGATAGGGAAAGCTAGCTATTTTTGAATTTAAATCCTCCCCTTATCTCCAAACTTGATATGATGTGAATATTCAATTCTGACTGCAGGTTATTGGCGTATTGATTGCTGAATATCACTTATCAAATGATAAAATTAGAAATAATAATCAACATAAAGCTCTGTAAGTCTTATTTTTAGATCATCTTGAATCATTAGATTTGAGATTCTGTAGTGAAAGTTATGATTTAAATACTGAAATATATCCAGTCAAAATCTGAGTCAAACTTACTTCATCTCATCCGTTGACCTTCTCTCTATCCATTTATCTCTCTGTATTTGATATTATCCTCAGTTAATCTTTAGCTAACCAAAATGGATTTATAAAAATCTGAATTTTGCTAGTTTCCATATGGTGTTATCTTTCTGATTTGCTCTGACCTTCAGCTGAACATTTGCCCCAATCCTTGATTTGTTCTAACTAGATCTGGGAACTCCTCAGCTAACCAAATAGATCTAGTTAAATCTGATTTTAATAGGTATTTATTTGGTTTAATCTCTTTCTCTTTATTATTACCTTCTACAAAATGGACATTTAAGATAAAGAAATTAGCAGATTTATTACACGATAAATGTAGGAGTGTAATGAAAAGAATGCAAAATATGTGTACGATCACACCCCCACACCTATCTTTTGCTCGTCCTCAAGCAAAACAACTATATTAAAGATTATTAGACCACTTTCGCAGGTCACGTGATTGCACTAAACATGTGCAACAAGCCATTAAACCTCTAGGTTTCCCCTAGAGGACGAGTTTTATCTTGTGAGGGTTTTCAATGGATTGCACCCACAAAATCCATGAAGACCACCTTCCTGATTCCAGATCAATCATTCAATCTTTTCATACTCCATTTTGGTACAGAGGTGTTGATAATAATGACTCTGAAATTTGTTTGAAAATTTGGAAATTAGATGGGGTAAAATTCTTATCAAAAATCATTCATATATACATCATTTTAGTGGGTTATATTAGAGAGGTTTCTGGTGGGTTCCTCCGAACTCCACGCCAATTAGATTGGACCGCATTTCGTGGACCAATTAGACCACCACCGAAACCATCACCTTAAGGTAATATTTTCCTTCCCTTTCTTTTTTTTACATTAATTCATACATTGAGGACAATGCATGATACATGTGTAGGGGAGTGTTCTAACATAACTTAAGTTTTCTTTTTTAAAAAATTTTTATTAACATTTTCTTTACTTTTAAAAAACTTTTTGAAAATAGAAACAATATTTTATCATATTTTTGTAAGAAATTAAGTCAATTTTAAGGAATAGAAGAATCATAATTAGGATTTCTTATACTTGGTCAAAGTAAAATTATTTGTTTGATTTCTAAGGTTAGAAAAAAATTTGTGAAAGTAATTTAGTCTTGATTTTTACCTTTATAATATATGCATGCTTTATACACTTACACACTTAGGGTTCAAAAACAAAGATTCTTTTGACTTATTTAAAAAAAAGATAAAGAACACACACACACACACACACACACATATATTCTCTGATTAAACTGGGTATTTGTGCCTCATAAAGCATAAGTATTCATGCCTAAAGGCGGTTCATATAATAAAATCCTTAATTTTGTGGCCTTATTTCCTCGAGTCCTTAAGTCCTTGGGTATTTTCTCACCCGGTGACCTAAGATCGTTCGGCTTGGGAGTCACCTATTAAAGGCTCATTACATGGGCAAATTAGAAAGCCTAAAAAAACTAAGAAATAATACCATCAAAAATAAATAAATAAATAAATAAATTAGGCATAAGAGCTAGAGTTAAAGAATCCTTAGTCAAAATTTTACGGTCACGAAGGTGCATATGACTTAGGGTAAAGTAAAAAACTAGATGAAAAGTACAATTTGACTCCTTACTTTGATTGATAACAAATTTTTGAATAGAGACTAAGTTTAGGAATGAAAATTTTAGTTTTCCTATAACTTATAGATTACTTGCACTCTTACAATAATACTTCAAATATTTTTCTCTATCAAAATGTATTTTCAAAATACTAACACTTTGTTTCTCTTTCTTATGGATTTTTTAGGTGTAATCCACTGAAAATCCTCACGAGACAAAACTCATCCTCTAGGGGTAACCTAGAGATTTAATGGCCTGTTGCACATGCTCAGTACAATCACGTAACCTGCGAAAATAGTCTAAAAAATTTTTAGGTTTAAATTTGATGTTTTGCTTGAGAACGAGCAAAAAATAGGTGTGGGGGTATGATTGCACACATTTATTGCATTATTTTTTATTATATTTTCACATTTATCATGTAATAAATCTATAAAATTTCTTATCTTAAATGTCTATTATGCAAAAGATAATCATGGGGAGAAAGAGGATAAAACTAAATAAATATCAGTTAAATTCATATTTAACTAGCTCTATTTGGTTAGAGCAGGATGATCTCAAATCTAGTTGGTTAAATTCAGTTTTTTGGTGAATCAAGTAGTTAAAGGCAAAGATCAACCAAGGATAATGTCAAATACAGAGTCCAAATTCAAAATTTAAGGGATAAATGGATAGAGAGAAGATCAACAGATGAGATGAAGCAATTTTGACTCGGATTCTGACTGGATACATTTTAGTATTTGAATCATAACTTTTGATGCCGAAACTCACATCTGATGATTCAAGATGATCCAAAAAGAAGATGTAAAGAGCTACAAATCTTAAGTTGATCATTATCTCTAATTCTGTCATTTGTTAAGTTATATTCAGCAATCAACACTCTAACAAGCTACAGATCAGAATTGAATATCCACATCAAATCTGAAAGTACACCTAGAGGGGGGTGAATAGGTGTACGGCTAATCTAATGAACTAAATGCATAAATTAAAACTTAAATAGCAAAACACTTAATGTAACTAACGAGTGTAGCTGAATTCCCGGTGAAGGGCTCTAGACTAACTCCTCTTGATTCCTCTGAATAATAGTTGAGGTGCTATATGAAGCTCTTGTGGTTAAGCACAAGTGAGGCACACACAAACAACACAAGCATATAAATGATATGATAATATGATGCAATGCTCAAAGAAAAAGAGAGAGAGTTAGAGTCAATAGATCAAACGCAAACACACGAATATGTTTTGAGGTTCGAGTACACAGCTCTACGTCCCCGCCTTCACACAGAAGGATTTCCACTAACTTGTCCACACAAGACTCCCACACAGGGAACCTCCACTGAGGATTTGTGGCAATACAATCAGGAGTACACAAATCCTCTCTCAACCGAATACAACCTCTCACAGAGGCAATGCACAACCAACACATACACCACCTCACACAAGTGGGGTAGGCACTTAGCCAATATAAATCATTCACCTCACACTTGGGGGATTCCAACACAAACTCCACCTCTCACTAGAGGGAGCCAACCAACAATCTCCACCTCTCACTAGAGGGAGCCAACCACCACTCCAAAATCAACCTCTACACAAGAGGGATATCACAAATAAGGAGGGTTACAACTTGGTGCTCTATTTCAACCACAAACAACTTCTTTTCCCACAAAACAAAGGATCCTAATAGATAGGATAGAAGATATAGCTCAAGTGTGGAAAACAAAGAGTTTGGAAATTAAAAACTCAAAGAAAAACTCTAGGAAAAAACTCTAGATAGAATTGAAAATGAAGATCAAACTAATTCCCAAAGAATTTTCTTTTCTTGATTTTTCCAAACCCCTTTTAAAAACAAAATAAACATCAAATCTGTAAGCACTAAAAACTCTTAAAACTTGCTGGAAGATGTAAATTTTTGCTCTAAAAATTCTTACTCAAAACACCCAAGAGATGGGGTATATAAAGGCCCTAACAAAAACTAGCCGTTGGCAGCTGACTAGGACCAAAATGGCCTTCCGATCGACTGGCCAACAGTCAAAAAAGTGACCGTTGGGCCTGCCGGTCGACCGCCCGGTCGACCGCGCCATTCCAGAGAGCACTTGCTCTCTAGCCGGTCGACCGCTCGGTCGACCGTGCCAAGCCTCACGGTCGACCGTCCCCACCCGAGAGTGGCGTACTTGCAGTCGGTCGACCGCTCGGTCGACCGGCCCAAGTGGCAGGTCAGCGTGCACATCCTTGTGCACGTCGGTCGATCGGCCCGGTCGACCGCCAGAGCCTGGCAGGGCAGCTTTAGGGATTAGAAAACTTGATTTTTATTTGTCAAATAAATTCCATAAAATTTCTAAAAATCCACAAAAATAAGTTCTTATATTCTCTTTGAAATAGTAAAGTGTATTAAAGAGAATAGATCTATGAAGCTAAATACGATCACTCTTAAGCAAGACTAGAAGCCGGATACCCGGTGAAGGGTTCTGTACTTCTTCCTCGTGATTCCTCTTTGAAAGAGTTGGAGGTGCGTAATGCAATCTTGCTGTGAGAGCTTTTGATCGACAAACAAATATAATGAGTTCTTGATAGACAAATGTAATATTAACTAAAGATGAAATATTATTTCAAAGGATGAATTACCGTCGAACTTACAAAGATTGTCTTGAAGTAATAATTTTTGAGACTGGATACAAGATCAAATAGGAATACAGTTTGAAGATCTTGAGAGAGGTTGAGAGAGATTGAGAAAGATTGTTTGAGGATTGAAGCTTTGATGTTTTGCTCTTCTGCCTTGAATGGATGAAGGGGGCTCCTTATATAGAGAGCGTCGACCCTTCTAGAGATGGTGAGGTGTCTCGTCCTTTGAGATTCGTCTGCTGATAGTGAGCTGTCTTGCACGTGGTGTTGTTGGCCTTTTGTTGAGTGCGTCCTTTGATGAGCTGTCGCGTCCTTGCTTTTGAATTATTGAGGTGAGTGGCTTCGTCCTTTTCCTGTGAGATGTCGTCCTTAACTTTTGAATTATTGATTGGCCTTTTCTGCTGGGCTGGCAATGAGTGCGATGTGTGCTGGACCTTTTGCTTTTGAGCTGTCCGTTTTGTCCTTGAGCGTCTTGGTGAGTGCGATCTGCTTTTGCTTTTGTCCTTTGGAATCTTTATAGGAATCTTGCAGAGAATCTTGTCAGTGCTTTTGTCAGGAATCTTGCAGTGCTTTTGTCAGAGAAGTTGTAGGAGAATTTCTTCTTCTTCCCGCCTTTTTTTTGTGTCAAAATTATTACATGTCAAAAGGGTCTTGTCCGCCTATTGGGTCTGTTGAGGTGGAGGATGTTGCTGAGTTGGCTTGTGACCTGTTGAATTGCTTTTGCATCTTTTTAAATTTCTGAAATTGGAGGAATTGTTGAAATTCACTGTCAGAATCAGAGTCTGAGTCATTTTGGAGCTGGATTGGAGTCTTGGAGCTTGATTTTGGAGTTGAGGAAGAGTCAACTTGTTTAGAGACCTGTTGGATTTGATGTTGAATTTTCTTTCCAGTGCTAAGGAATTCATTGACTGTTGATTCTGAGCATAAAGTTTAGTAATTTGTCCCACCATTTTATTTTGAATTCCCGAAAGAGGCTCATTGGGAACTTGTCAACAATGGAGTAATATTGGGAGATTCTGTGCTCTAGCAGAATATCCTTGGTACTTTGAATTCCTTGTAGAACTGAAGGGTTTAACATAATGTAATCCTTTGGCTTTGAGTAGATAGAGGTTGAAGCCCTTGAGTACTGCCGGTGGTAGAATGTCTGTAGTAAGTCCGTATGAATGCCATCATTCATAGAACCATATGGGGAACTCTTCTTGATAATTGGTATGGAAGGTGAAGAACCATGAGTGATCGAATGGTCTGTATAGGAATGTCCGATACCAAGCCATTCTGTAATCATGATAAGAGTATCCCTTTGGAATATAGTTGACTGTGAACTCCTTTGTTGTGGCGAGAGAAGCCCATTCTATTGGTCGAATCACCCCTTTAATGATGCACTTGGAGTAAGAGATTTTCTCTGGATTGCTTTTATCCATGGTAAGGTAGAGTTCGATTGAGCCGGAGTCTATGAGGACAAGCTCATAGTACCTTTGAGTCTTGAGTGGGTCGTCTGGAAGCCATTGACAACCAGAGGGTAAGATCTTATTAATAAATGAACATAGTGTTTTGTAGTCAGGAGTTTCTGTGAATGTGGTTAGGAGTAGATGTTCGGATTTTTCTTGGTAAAATAGGGGGAGGAATCAGATTGAGGTCGTTGAGTATTTTGAATTTTCGTAGAGGTTGGTATAGCAAAAGGAAGAGGAGGAAAGTTACCAAGAACTAGGAATCTGTTGGGACTTTGAATAGGAGATGTTGAGAGGGATGAGATTTTTATCTCATAGTCTTTTGAATTAACTGTCTTTTGAATTGGAGACTTTCCTTTGTCGTCGTTTATTTTGAATCTGTAGTCAAGAATTCATGAGTCAGAAAATCAGGCAAGGAGTTATTTGAACCTTTGAGATATTCTATATCAAATCGAAAATGGAAAGGATGGCTTGCCATCTGGCAAAGATTTGTTTGGATGCAATGTTCTGAACATCTTTTTCAAGGATGAACTTAGCAGACTGACAATCGATTCGAAGGAGGAATTTTTTGTTTAAAAGATCGTCTTGAAATTTGGAAATACATTGGACGATAGAAAGTATTTCTTTCTTGATAGTGGAATATGATTTTTGAGGGCCAAGCCAAATGCCAGAATGAAACCTAACCAACTGTTCTTGTGATGAATGCGCGAGTTTTTGTTTTAGTATGCCTCTGTATCCTATATCGGATGCATCTGTTTCAACTATCTGAATGCATGAGGATGAGGAATGCATAGACATGGTAATGAATGGACTCTTTCTTTGATCTGTTTGACTATTTGAGTGTGTTTTTCTGACCATGTCGGTGGATTCTTCTGAAGTCTTTGGAATAGTGGTGCACAGGTTATTCGTATCTTAGGAATGAAGTCGGACACATAGTTTAGGCATCCTAAGAACCTCTGTAATTGGGTCTTATCCTTAATTTTGTCAGGGAATTTGTTTGCAAATTCTATCGATCTATTGATCGGTGTTATAGTCCCTCTATGAATATTGTGTCCTAAGAATCTAATGGATGTTTGAAATAGCTTCATTTTGGTTAACGAGACTACTAACCCGTTTTTCTTTATAGTATGGAAAAGATATTGAGGTGTTTGAAGTGTTGGTCTACGTTTTTCGAGTAAATCAGGACAACATCGATATATACTATGAAAAATGTCGTATAAGGATTGAATATATCATTCATGATTCTCTGGAATTCTGAAGGAGCATTTTTTAATTCAAAAGGCATTACGTTCCATTCATAGTGGCCGAAGGGTACGGTGAATGCCGTTTTGTATCGATCTTATTCAGCTATTTGAATTTGCCAAAATCTGACTTCATATCGAATTTGGAAAATAGTTTGGCATTATATAGTCTTTTTAATAAATCCTTTTTGTTTGGGATTGGATATCTGATCCATTGTAATACCTTATTTAATGGTTTGTAATTAATTACTAACCTTGCAGTTCCTCTCTCCTTTTCCGCTTGGTTCATGACATAGAAGCCTGCACAGCTCCATGGGGACTTTGAAGGTCTTATTAGTTTTTTTGGCAAGGAGGGTTTGTAATTCCTTCTTGCATATTTCTAGTAGGTCATGATTCATTTGAATAGGTCTAGCCTTGGTTGGAATATCTCTTTCAGAGAAATCTTTCTCATAAGGGAGGTTTACAATGTGTTTCTTTCTTTCCCAGAAAACGTTAGGAATGTATGAACAGATTTCTTTAGTCTATAAGTGTTGAAGTTCCTTGATACGTTGTTGAATATATGTATCTTGTAATTGTTGATTTATTTTATGATACAGGATATCGTCTTGGAGGAACAGGATTTTGTTTTGTTTTCATTGAATTAGGTTTATACTTTTGTAAATTGAATTAGTTTGTAAAGTGTTTAATTCTTTGTATTTTATAGGGGTTATAAATTTGAATAAGATCTTCTCTCCCATGATTTGTGTACCTAATTCCCGTGGAGTCTACCCAAAAGGGATAAATCTGTGTTAGGAAGGGAATGCCTAGTATTACATCAGTATTTAGGTCGTCTACAATGATGAATTGGTGTTTGAAACACATCTTATCATTACATATTGATGTTTTAGTGAGTTTTCCTTTTACCTTTAAGGGTGAGTCGTTTGCTGTTACCAATTTTTCATTTGTTAGTTCATAATATTTGGTTGGAAATATACCGTCTCTGATCACGCTGTAGTCAGCTCCAGAGTCGATCATGGCAGTAAAATTGGATTTAAAGTTGTGAATCGTAAGGGTTATGTATACGAACCACTTTTGGTAAGGGAATCCTTTAATGGTTGATATGAAGTTAAAATCAGAAGGCTCAGTTATTGAAATGGTGATTTGATTTAATGGAAAAGGGGGATTTTCATCAACAGATTTGATATTGTTGCAATCTCTTTTCCTTTGTTGAGTTGGGCTTGAATAAGGCACATTTGTGTCTCGCATGCCAAGTTTTTGGTTTCCATTTGTGTTAGATTTTGCTTGATGTTTTTAATTTCTTCTTTTAATAATTTTATTTCTACGCGTAGTTCATGAATGTTACTTGGTTGGTTATTTAATTTTGTAGTTATGGGATATGTTTCAAAGAGTTTTGAAATGCTAAAAGGTTGAATTAATCTATCTTTGTCCTCTTCTCCATTAATAATTATGGTTTTTAATCTTTCTAAATGTTCTTTTTGTTTTTCCGGGTCAGGAATCTGTTGTATCATATCAAATATTAATTCTTTAGTAGCCTTTTTAGAGTTTGTTGTTTTCAATAATTTTAGAGTATTTCTTTTGATCATATTAATCTGTTTACATTTACACGTTTTGTCGCTAGAACTTGAGGAGTTATAGAACTCGTCATCAGATATCTTATTAATTTGAGAATAAAGTTATAATCTTTCTTTAAATTTTTCTTTTATATTTGAATCTATGTCCGATATAACGTCTATTATCTCATTAATTTTATTTTTCCCTTTAATTTACACTTGATGGCAATATGGCCAGGTTTGCCACACTTGTAGCAGGTGACCCTTTTAGGTTGGTAATAGTCTTCATTTGAGCGTTTCTGGGGATACTTTGAATATTGTTTTTTCGTGGTTTAAACTTTTTGTAGGAGATAGATTTTTGACGTCTTTTCTCTGTATAGGGAGCTCGTATTCCTGTGATGCCAAATGCTTCACAGAACGAATCCATCTCTTTCCTTTTATTGCCGTATTTCGCTTGGAATTTTAACTCTTGACATGCTAATAAAGCTTCCTTTTTAACAAACGCGAATAATTTTCCATAAGTAATCGTACTAAAATCGATATTGTCATCTTCTATTCCCATGGCCTTCTTAATACTAGTAAAGACTCATTGTGAAAATAAATTGGGTAAACCAGTGATGAATTTCTCTTTCCAGAAGGATTTTGTTTAGTCTAATCTCTTTAATACATGGGTTAAGAACATATCCTTGTACCACCTAAAATCTGAAAGTGTTGGACATCTTAAATTAGTAAGGAATATCTTTGAGGATCCTAACTCTTCTGCAGGATTTCCAACAAAATGTGTTGCTATGGTAATTATTAGAAAACTAGTGAAATCATTTTTTCTAGTAATATTCCCTTGGGCATCTTCTACTTCCATCTCATGGTTTAGAATGTCTTGCTTATCTTCTAGGGTTAATGAATTATCCCACCAGTATTTTAATTGCCCTGTAAATCCAGTAACTATATATACCGTGGCATTTTGTTCTGATAATCTATTCGTCTTGTATGCCGTGATGGCTCTCTTGAAGAGTATTTAATATTTCGTATTCACTTTTTCCATCAATATTCCATTCATATACCGAAGTACCGTCGTAACTCGATTTGAATATCGCTCTTTCTTCATATTGAATGTTCGGAGGGGTCAGTCTAGGATAATAATTTTTTGTATTACCTTTGCGCTAGTAGTTCCTACTATTATTTTGTTTATATCTCCTATGAATCCTGTTAATTTCTAACTCTTGATCTGTTCCTTGAATATCGTCTTCTACTTGGTTTATCTGTTGAACAATTGAATCTTCTGAGGCCGAATCATCTTAACAGAGTCCTCTGCAGATTCGGGTTGTGAAATATCTTGTTCTTTTATCGTGTTTATTTTTGAAGTACTTGGAGTATCCTTAGTAATTTTTTCGAGGGCTTGAGTTATTTGTCCTAATAAATTCATGGGTTGGATTTTCTCCTCAAATTCAATTGGTATATTTGTGGGTTGAAAGTGTGGTGCAGAATAGCTTTGTGGGAATCTAGGGTTTGTTCCTTTTGAACCCCTTTAATCTCTATTGACAGTGAATCGATTTGTTGTGCTATTGTGTGTAACATTTGATTTGAATAATTATTCTGGTGATATAATTTTTTAATGTCTTCTATATTGACTCGTTCATTATTATCCTTTCCAATTTTAAAGGGTGAGGCTATAATTTGTCCTTCATTGGTAGTGATTTGAATTGATTGTAATGGAGGGTAGATGGCAGTTATGGTTGTTTTCCCATCTGACAGCTGCCATTTCTTATAGAGGCTAGTTTGGACATCAATTCGGGATTGTTCGTAGGGTTTTGTAATGCCTTGTTTCATTAAATAGTGTTCTAGCCAAATTTCGAAGTTAAGATCTAGTTTATATTTTTCCATGTCGGTGATCCATTCCTTTATTAATATCTCTTGGTAAGTCCTATCGAATTCTAAGAACCAACTGAAATATTTGAATTCTTCCCTAAAATCTCTCACTAATTCGAAGCTTTTATTAATAAATGGTTTTTGACTAGTAATTACATTAATTTCCCCGATAAATTCTCCTTTCATTTGGGATGATGTTGGAGAATAGTTCTCTTGATTCATTTCTAGAAGGGGTGACTTATGGAATACTTTGATGGGTTGTTGAAAGGAATAATCAGAACATGATTTTCTACTAGGCTCAGTGTATCTATAGGAGGTTGAAGGTCTTTCTCTTAATGAGCTGAATCTTATTAACACCATTCCGTCATTTTCTTCTATTATATCTGAAATCTCTGTTTTTTTATATCTCTTGGAGGTTGAGGATTTTCTATTTTAAATTCCTCTGGAATTGTAATCTCATTCCATTTTAATCTCTTGGGAACGAAGGTCTTTGACTATTCAGCTTCAATCTGAAGTAGGACAGTCTCCTCTTGAGTAGGGAAACTTATCATTTTGAACCTAGGGTTCATATGTGAACTCATTAACTTGAAGTACATGTTGTACATGACGGCTACTTGTTCGGTGAATCTTTCAAACTCATCACCTTGCAGGTGGATATCTAGAATTAACGAGTTTAGAAATAATGGGTTTGTTAGTGATACAGAGTAATTGGGCATGCAGTTGAAATAGACTGGTCCATTACATATATTAGTCTGGATCATAGATAGGATGGACGACTTATACCTTTTTAATCTCTTATCCCTTAAGGCTGTGTTTACAGGAATGTCTATACCAGTATGAACTAGAGGTTTAATAGCAATCTGTATTAATCCAAAATGCATATATCGGAATCCTTTCTTAAGGAATTCTTGTAACGCTAGGTTAGATAATAGTTGAATAGTTTGGAATTTATTTTGAATGTTGAATGTCTCTTCATGAATCTTTATAGCATATGAAGTTTTGAAATCAAAGGTGCCTATACTGTAAATATTTTCTATCTTTTCTTTTGGAATTCTCCATTCTAGGAAGTCTTCATGAACTATATCTTCTCTACTCTTTACAACTTTTCTGTTTGTTCTTGAGGTCGAACTGGAACCTAGAAACATTCTTCTTACAATATTAGTCATCACTCAAGCATAACTAACTGTATGTTGAATCCTTGGTCGACTGGAACACGGGAACACTAGGCCTGGAACACCCTACAACGGGCTTACCAACAGACTTACAAGCTTACCAACGCTTACCAACGCCTACCAGAATGCAACATGCAATTATTATGCATTAATGGTAACTAAAATGCAAGAACATGGCTCTGATACCAGAATGCAACATAAATCCTTATTTTCTTTGTTAAGTTCAAAACTCTTCTTTTTCAAAAGATTATATTTTTCTAGCAATTTTTCACAAACAATAGAAAGTTCTTCATTTAAAGATTTGGATCAACATAGTTATTACATGAAGAACTAGCATCATCACTATCTAATTGAGATTCCGAATATACCTCAAGGGAGTCATTCCCTTGGACCATGTAGCATTGTTGCTCGGATTCTCCACTAGATTCATCCTCTATTTGGATTGGCTAGTGAAGCTTGGAGGAGGTCTACGTGTTCCACACTGCAAAGGCGGAATCACAGTTAGAAACAATCGTAAGATATTCTTTGTTTAGCGTGCTTCTAAGTGCCTCAAGGACTTGTGCATTGGCCTCTATATGCTTACTATTACCAAGATAGGATTTCTTGGTAGCGGCATAGGATTTCTTGGTAGCGGCAAGAAAAACATGCAAGCCTAGGGTTTTTAGATACATGGACATCCTAAATTTTCACATGTCAATGTTGGAGACATCAAACATAGGAGGTGACAAGTAATCCATTAGTGTATGTAAACAATATAATTGAGCAAATGAAAATGATAGATTAGCAAACCAAGATCACACTCCTAGGTGGTTAAACCAAATATCAGGAGCGTAGGCTCTGATACCAATTGAAAGTACACCTAGAGGGGGGTGAATAGGTGTACGGCTAATCTAATGAACTAAATGCGAAAATTAAAACTTAAATAGCAATACACTTAATGTAACCAACGAGTGTAGCCAAATCCCGGTGAAGGGCTCTGGACTAACTCCTCTTGATTCCTCTGAATAAGAGTTGAGGTGCTATATGAAGCTCTCGTGGTTAAGCACAAGTGAGGCACACACAAACAACACAAGCATATAAATGATATGGCAATATGATGCAATGCTCAAAGTAAAAGAGAGAGAGTTAGAGTCAATGGATCAAACGCAAACACATGAATATGTTTCGAGGTTCGAGCATACAGCTCTACGTCCCCGCCTTAACACAGAAGGATTTCCACTAACTTGTCCACACATGACTCCCACACAGGGAACCTCCACTGAGGATTTGTGGCAATACAACCAGGAGTACACAACTCCTCTCTCAACCGAATACAACCTCTCATAGAGGCAATGCACAACCAACAAAAACACCACATCACACAAGAGGGGTAAGCACTTAGCCAATACAAATCAGTCACCTCACACTTGAGGGACTCTAACACAAACTCCACCTCTCACTAGAGGGAGCCAACCAACAATCTCCACCTCTCACTAGAGGGAGCCAACCACCACTCCAAAATCAACCTCTACACAAGAGGGATATCACAAATAAGGAGGGTTACAACTTGGTGCTTTATTTCAACCACAAACAACTTCTTTTCCCACAAAACAAAGGATCCTAATAGATAGGATAGAAGATATAGCTCAAGTGTGAAAAATAAAGAGTTTGGAAATCAAAAACTCAAAGAAAAACTTTAGGGAAAAACTCTAGATAGAATTGAAAATGAAGATCAAATTAATTCCCAAAGAATTTTCTTTTCTTGATTTTTTCAAACCCCTTTTAAAAACAAAATAAAGATCAAATCTTTAAGCACTAAAAACTCTTTAAAAACTTGCTAGAAGATATAAACTTTTACTCTAAAAATTCTTATTCAAAACACCCAAGAGATGGGGTATATAAAGGCCCTAACAAAAACTAGCCGTTGGCAGCTGACTAGGCCCAGAATGGCCTTCCGGTCGACCGGCCGGTCGACAGGCCAACGGTCAAAAAAGTGACCGTTGGGCCTGCCAGTCGACCGCCCGGTCGACCGCGCCATTCTAGAGAGCACTTGCTCTCTGGCCGGTCAACCGCTCGGTCGACCGTGCCAAGTCTCACGGTCGATCGTCCGATCGACCGCCCCCACCCGAGAGTGGGGTACTTGCAGTCGGTTGACCGCTCGGTCGACCGGCCCAAGTGGCAGGTCAGCATGTATATACTCTGGGTCCGGTCGACCGGCCCGGTCGGCCGCCAGAGCCTGGCAGGGAGTTTTAGGGATTAGAAAATTTTATTTTTATTTGTCAAATAAATCCCATAAAATTTCTAAAAATTCACAAAAATAAGTTCTTATATTCTCTTTGAAATACAAATTGTTTAAGTAAAAAATTAAACCAAGTTACAAACATTTTGAACTCTTTTTGTGTAATGAAAATTTTGCCGAAAACTAAAAACCGTATTTTCTAAAACTTAGATTTTTCAAATGGAAATCCGATTTTTTCAAAACTCATCCAAATACAAAAACATGATATTTAAACAACTTGAAGCATATTGCATATGGATATAAATCCAATATACATGAAAGATATATATACCAATATTTTTGACAATAATTCCAAAAATAAGTTTTGTTAAAATACAAAACCTAAATACATGAATAGGTTATCAAACTAAGTTTGTATAAATAGTTGAAGCATAGATGTATATAGAACAAATCTAATATACATTAAACCATGTAAACTTGTTGATTCTATCTATTAATGAAAACAAAGATCGGTTAAACCAAAAACCGAAAACTAATAAGCATGAAAGTAGAAACACATGCGTGTTGTGAACTTGATCATATCACACTATCTAACTTTACAAATGAATCTAAGTACTAAACTAAATAATGTACCGAAATCTTCTTGTAGAGATGCCCTCTCCAAGTTGACTCGATCCAAATGTGATCCACCGAGCTTGACTCCAACGAGTTCCAGATATGAACTTTGACGCTCGGGCTCTTGAATCACCATGTGAGAGCTCCAAAATATCTTTGTTGAAGCTAATCACCTACTAATATCTTGGTTAAGTATATGAAACTAAACATTACAAGATTATTAGTAAACTATAACTACATGAGTTAATCATCATCAAAACTAGAGTGGAAGGCCTCTGGGCCAACAAAATCAAGTTTGGAGATAAGGGGAGGATTCAAATTTAGAAATAACCAGCTTCTCCTATCTTCATACTCCTCTACCCTTTGTATTTCTTCAATAAATACCTACAATCTCAAAGGCAAATGGACGATCAAGCAGAGATAGATTTTTAGGCCAGTTTTTCATTCTTTTTAGTGTAGGATTTTATTTTCATTTTATGTAATTTTTATTTCTTTGTAAGCATAGGTTAGACTGAGATTCATATAAGTAAGAGAGACTTATGTTGAGAGTGATACCGATGTAACCTCCTCCTTTCTTTCATAGTTTCTTCAAGCAATCAAAGGTAACATCTTTATGCTTTTCTTTATTTATATGTTCTTCTTCTTCTTTTTTTACTTTTCCACTTTTTGTTTTGATGAATGTCTAAGTGAACCTAGAAGCATCAATATAGCCATGTTTGTGTGAGTGCCACTGATATTTCATTATGATGTTCTCCTCCTCAAGATTCAGTATCATTTCATTCTTGTTCATCTTGATGATGTAATGCGAATAGGGACTGAGCTCGATCTTATGGATTATACGTTGATCGCCTTCGAAGTAAGGTAAAAACATGTAATGTTTGTAGGTAAGTCATCAACCAAAGGAGTTAAGTGTTTCTTTTAGTTTCTTTCTTTTCTTTTAACTTTTAGTTTAGATCACCAACACCACAATCTCCCAACTCTTATATTACTCTATTTAATTTCTTTGTACAAATCCATTTCCCATTTTCTCTACCTTCTCAATCTACCACTTTCTTCTTAAGTTAACTTTAACCTATTTTTCTTTTTTTTAAAGAACTAAAAGAAGATCTTTAACTATTGAATGTAACTTAAAAGACAACTTACTAAAAAGCTTCCATTGCTAGTTCCTCCTTGTGGATCACGATCTGCGTAGCCACTTGCTATAGCTGTAGTATTGAATACTTGCACATTATATTCTTAAAGTTCTAAATTCTATATTTTTTGTGCAGGTAAAACCTCAATCAATGTCCTTCATGATTTCAAATCAATCATTCTATCTTTTCATACTCTATTTTGGGACAAAGTGATTAGTCTACAATTCTGCACTATTACATCACATTTTCACACCGACTTATGAATAAAATATCATTTCTAACTGTGTTTCGGTCTACTTTGCAGATAATCAAGAGTCAAGGGGCAAAGGAGTAATAAGAGCTTAATTAAACCCGTTTTCAGGTAATTAAATCCAGATTTTTTGGAGGCCAAGTTAGAGAGTTTCTAGAAAACATATTGAATCTAGACATTGGCAGGTGTTTGACGAAAATCTTGACCCAAATAACCGAATCTGAGTATGTCTTGAAGGTCCCTGAAGTGAGGTGAAGTCGTTCGCCAAAACCAGGGACCTAAGTCCCTGGTTTTGCCTCGAAAATGCGACAATTGTCACGTTTTAGTGGCAATGCTGGCGAGCCACGTGTTGATTTTTGATGCGTGGCCTCGTCTCATCTTCTAGAAGCTCCTTTAACGTATAAAAGGCCCTGCAGGGACCCAAAACGAGAGCAGATGGAGAAATAGGATGGTTTTCCCTCTTCTAGTTATAAAATAGGATTTTCTTCTTCTTTTATTTTATGGGCCTATTTGTTTCGTTGCAAAACGTCACAAGTCGTAAGTCGTAAAATGAGAATGAAAAAAGTAAACTGTAGCAGAGAAAATATATTGTGTTTTACGGTGTTTGGTTGATAAAGTGAAGCCTAAATGGAAAAGTATATTGTGTTTTACGGTGTTTGGTTGATAAAGTGAAAGTGTAAATGGTAAAGTATACTGTGTTTTACGGTGTTTGGTTGGTAATGTAAAAGTGTAAGCGGAAAAGTTGACCACAAAATTAACTGTAGCAGTGATTTAAATATTATAAATATTATTAAATTAAATCTACTATTGCAAACTAAATTTTATTAATAAATTTAAGATAAAAAATTAATAATCTTAATATTTTATTTATAATTATAATATTAATAAAATATTAGTATAAATAGTAAAATATTACTAAAGTATTAACTAAATAAATAATATAAAATTTTAAGAAAATCTAAAGAACATTAATAAAATTTTAAGAATACTAATAAAATAAAAATATTAAAAAATCTTTAAAAATAATAAAATATAGTTATAATATTATAATATTAAAAATACTTAAAAATTATTATAATATAAATTTTATTATAATATTATTGTAATATTATAGAAATATAAAATTAACAAAGTGAAATATAATTATAATTTAATAATATATTATTATTATAGTATTATTATACTGAATTATTATTACAATATTAACACAATAAAATATTAATATAATAATAAAATATATTATGATATTAATAAAGTAATTTTTTATATTAAAAAATAAATAATTAAATATATAATAATTTTATATTAAAGTATAATATTTTTATATTAATAAAATATTAACTCTAAATAAAATAATAAAAAATGGAATAAGTATTAATAAAATAATAAAGTATTAAATAAAATATTAAATAAAAATATTAAATTAAAATATTAAAATATTAAATATTGAAACAATATTAAAAGCAATAAAAAAATTAAAGATTAAAAATATAAAATAATTAAATAATTAAATAAGAAATTGAACACTATTTAAAATATTAAACATTTAATAATATTAAATTATATATTGATTATCAAGTAACTGTTTTGAACTGTAAGCGTACTACAAGTGAGAGTTACATGATCACAAAATTAACTGTAGCAACTGCAAGTGGGAAAATATGAGTGTAAAAGTGAGATTTACATGACCACAAATTTAACTGTAGCAACTGCAAGTGGGAAAAGAAGAGTTACATTTTGCAACTTGTTTTTCAGCGAAACAAACAACGAAAAATGGAAAAGAAGTTTTACGACTTGCATTTTGCGACATTTTACAGCGAAACAAACACGCCCTATATTTTCATTTCCTTTTTTTAGATCTTGTAGTAAGGCTGAGAGATTTAGAGAGAGATAGAGAGATATTGATGTAATAGATACTGACAATCTATGTAAAGGTGTCTCATTTCTTCTCCATTATAATCTTTTCCATCTTCTACATAATGCTTAGCAAGATTTTCTCTCTTGGTGACTAACTACTAACTACTAACTAGCTAATCACTTACTTGATAATCCACATGAATCTAATAGCTTCTACAAAGCCTTGCTCTTCAAGATCCATTGATGGCTCATGATGATGGATTCTAACATTTTAACATTCTAACATTTAATCACTAACTTGCTAACTTGCAATGCTAACTTTATTTCATACTCACCTCTAACCGGTTTTGATGATTTAATAGTAACTTGCAACTTGTTTTGTGGTATGGATGTGTGGTTTGAATGCTGATGAACAATCATATGTGTCATGCTTTGTATCGTCTCTTGAAGCCAAGGACTAGTGATGACCAAGGATCCATATGGGGCAACTATCACTAAGAGGCTAGCATGTTAGTGGAGTAATTAGTAGTTAGAAACCATGAGATTTCTTTCATAGTATTCTCCTTTCTTTTTACTTTGTTTTAAAAATTGATTTCAAAACTCTTCTTTTATCTTTTCATCGGTGTTTTTACCATCTTCTTTGTTCACCTTTGTTTTCATTTTCTTTACCACAAGTTTTATCTTTTTTTCTATTTTGTTTTCCAAACTACTTCTCTTTTATTTTCACATTGTCGTTTTATCACCTTCTTAAACTATCACTTCTGGATTTCTTTTCTTTTTCTTCTTCTAGTTCTTTTAACAAAGAAGAAATTGGTAACAATCGACTTGAACATAAACTGTTAAGGCTTCTATCGCCTCCTGTCCCTGTGAATTTGACCCGTTGAGCTAATGCTATAACGAAAGTATCAAGGGAACATTAGCACACACAGATATACTTTTACATTGATTTCATAAAACACACATTTTTGAGTGCTTGATTTCCACCCGATTAAATTTTAGCGCCGTTACAGGGGAAGCGAATGGTTTTGATTTCACGTTTTTGTTAATATTTTCTTCTCTGTTTTGGTGTGCAGGTCAATTTTTACAGGAATTTTATATTGCAGAACACCCATTAGCATTGTAACTCCCTGCTCTAGAAAGCAGAGACCCAACTTCCAAAGAAAACCCACGCAAACGCGACTTTAGCCGCGCAAACGCAGCTATTTTGTGGCAAAATTTTCTCTTGTTTTGTTGGGATGTGCATATTGTAATAGCTAGTGGATTTGTACTGCTATTTTCCTGCTTGGATTGCCTACACAGTGCAATAAATTAAAGAACTAAAATACGATATTTGGATGCTTTAAAACAGTTTAGACATTGCATTTAGGCACGTGTCAATTCAATTCCAATATACTGTATTTTATTCTGTTCGGGACTTAGGTGTACATATGGCATTACATATAGTATAGGACAAACACGTGGGTAATTACTCGCTTTGAGTTATATTCTTATCTATATTGTACACTTGCACGAGCTGAAATTAAGAGCAAAACCTAATAAAAGATATGGTAAGAAAGTCATTACCTTTCCTTAGCCCAAAAACCACCTCCCCACTTACACAACTGAAGCCCTAATAAAAATTGATAGACGTTGGCTCCTAGGGACATGTCGGACTCATTAAGAGATTGACCGAGGATGGAACTTGTTTGAATTATACTCTTGTAAAATCGGTGTCTAAGTTTAGGGATTAAGAGGTTACGCCTCGAAGATATCGTGGTTTGGTTTAAGGCCCGTTGCTTATGCATGGATACCTCCCACCGTATTTTGCCCCTACCTGGCCGATTACCTTGTGGTCAGATTCATACAACAACCTACCCCTTGGTAATCGCCCAGTTAGGAGTTGTCTAGGTCTAGGTTAATCTTAGTATAGGCTTGTTTTTGATTTTTTTCTTTCTTTTTTGTTTGTTGGTTTCTTTTTCTTTTTTATTTGTTATTGTTTATGAAATGGAATTCAACAACAATTATTTTTTCAATTCTAACATGAATATATACTTCACATCAACCTCATTATCGAATAGCTCTAACCAAGCTTTTACAAACATAAACCAACTAAATAATCTGAATTGGATGTATTCGACTCAATATAACCCATACCGCTTATCTGATGACCAACATTTTAAAAATAATTTCAACTTATCATAGAGTCAATGGGGATTCACCTCCCTGAGTCAAGTATTCAACCTCCTTATCCACCTTGTCCACAATTTTCACAATATTCATTCCCCAATTTCGCTTCCTATACTTCTTTTCCAGACCAACCCATTAAAGAAAAATTCAAACTAGAAAAGTGTATAGAAGCCAACATGCAAGAGGCTGAGCGACAATTTCAAAAAATGTTGGCCTCCCAATTTCATAATATTTTCAAGAGTCTTACTCAGTCCCACCTCTTCAAAATGATTAAACATCTATATTGGAATTAACTGAGGAACTCTTGCGTGAGTCTGAGCGACAATTTCAAAACTTGTTGGACTCACCCTCTTCACATTTTTTTTCAAAACTAAGATTCCTACACTCCCTTTCTAGGACAACCATTCGAAGAAAAATCTTTGCTAGAAAAGGGTATAGAAATCTTACATGAAACCTCACAATAATTTCAAAAATCTTTTACCCAGTCTATTGATTGGTTAGAAGCACAACTGAGTCAATTGGTCAACATTCATAGGAATGAGAAAACTCACTCTTATCAACCTTTGACCCATCCAGATATCTTAAACTCTATCAATCTGGATCAGGAATCATATTGTTTTGGAGACCAAGATTCAATTTTAGCACACCCATTTGAACTTGACCAAACTCCAAATTTTGAAAACCACATTGATATTTTGTCAAGTTATTCTTTTCCTGAAATTGAACTTGAGAATGAATATGATCTTGAACCTCAACTTGATAATTCAATTATACTTCTTGATTCAATAATGACTCCGGTGTCTTCACCTGATTGCAATCCTTTTCCTGAGTTAATATTAAATCCTATGCCTGTCCATTGTGAAATTGAATCACCAACTTTTATGATCATCATATTAAACTTTACCAATTTCATGAAAGTCTCATTGACAAATTGGCAAGTTCTCATTTTTATGAAATTGAACTCAATGAAGAATATAACCTAGATTCTCAAATTTGTGATCCAGTTCAAATTGCTAAATCAATATTGACTCCTATTTTGTTACCCAACTTGAGCAACAATTTAGAGTCAGTTTTGATTCTCACACCTGTCATTCTTGAACTTGAACCACCAATCTTAGGAAATCACATTCCGTTGTGGGGAAATGAATATGGACTTGAGTTTCAACTTCCTAATTTGGACTACTTCCTAAACCAATTTCGACTCTTAAATCTTTACTTGACTTAAGTCACTTTCTTGAGTTGATATTAGTTCCTGTACTTTCTAAGCCCAAATCTATCATTCCATCTTTTCACACTCCATTTTGGAATAAGGGTGTTGATAAAATTGACTCTGAAATTATTTTGAAAATTTGAAAATTAGATGGGGTAAAATTCTTAATAAAATCATTCATATATACATCATTTTAGTGGGTTGTATTATAGAGGTTTCTGGTGGGTTCCTAAGAACTCAACACAATTTGGATTAGGCCGCAGTTCATAGACCAATCAGACCACCACCGAAACCTCCACCTTGAGGTGATTTCTCTTTCCCTTTCTATTTTTTTTATGCATACATACATTCATGATGCATTGAGGAAAACGCATGAGATAAGTGTGGGGAAAGGTTTACTAACATAGAATTTTAGATTTTCTTTCTATTTCACTTTTATTTAGGATATTCTTAAAATTTTTCCTTTTATATAGAATTTTTCCTTCCTTTAAAAAGTTTTTGAAACAAGAGATAAAGTTTTGATCTATTTTTAAGAAAATTAAGATGATCTAAGAAATTAAGGAAACGTTAATTATGACGTCTTAAATCTATTCGAAATAATGGATCTTCTCTAAAATTATAGGTTAAGTAGGAGAGAATAGAAAGGTAATTTTATCTTGAATTTTTTGCCTTAAAGAGCATGCACTTCACACTTACACAAATTTTAGGATGGAAACAAAAACCTAAAATTCCATAAAGAAAAAATATATATGTATATATGAAAAAAATTACTTATTAAGCTGGATAATTATGCCTCAAGAAGAATGATTATTCACGTCTAACGGTGGTTAAAAGAAACAAATAATCCCTCTTAGTTTTGTGGCCATGTTTACTCGAGTCCTTAAACTCGAGGGATGTTTTCTCATCTGATGCCCTAAGACCATCTGATTTTGGAGTCAACGGTTAAAGGCTCAGTACCCGAGTAAACTAGGAAACCTAAGAAAACTAAGGGAAGAAAAAAGAATATATATATATATATATATATATATATATATATATATATATATATATATAAATGGCGTGATAGTTAGAGTTAAAATCCTAGAAATTTTCTCTGTCACAAAGTGCATATTATCTAAGCTTTATGAAGGATAAAATATTCAATTCAATTTCAAATTCTTACCTTAATTGATGACAGGATCTTGCATATAAACTAAATTTAAGGGAGAATAACTTTTTAGTGGACTTATGATCTTAGATCGCTTAAATTTTTGTAAAAATACTTCGTAAACTTATCTCTCTTTCAAAATGTTTTGAAAACACTAACATTTATTTTCTTTCTTTATGAATTTTGTGGATGCAATCTGCTGAAAACCCTCAGGAGACAAAACTCCTCCTCTAGGGGTAACCTAGAGGTTTAACAACTTGTTGTACACGCTCAGTGCAATCGCGTCACCTGCGACGGTGGTGTAATAACATTTATAATATAGTTTTTTTCTTGTTTGGCTTGGGATGAGCAAAAAGATAAGTGTAGGGGTGTGATTAGTCTATAATTCTGCATTATTACATCACATTTTCGCACCGATTTATGAATAAAATATCATTTCTAACTGTGTTTTGGTCTGCTTTGCAGATAATTAATAGTGAAGGGGCAAAGGAGTAATAAGAGCTTAATTAAAACCATTTTCGGGTAATTAAGTTCTGATTTCTTGGAGGCCAAGTTAGGGAGTTTCTAGAAGATACATTGAATCTAGACGTTGGCGGGTGTCTGACGAAAACCTAGACATAAATAACCGAATTTGATTATATCTGGATAGTCCCCGAAGGGAGGCGAAGTCGCATGCCAAAACCAGGACCTAAAACCCTAGTTCTGCTGTGAAAACATGGCAATTGTCGCTTTTCCATGACAATACTGTTGGCCCAAGGTTACAATCACCCGTGTTTAGTGTGTTTTGATGATTACAAAACATATTAGTTATTTGTACTAATAATGTTTGTTGTTTAAGTGTGTTTCAGGATTCTAACCAAACTAGAAGGGTTCTTCCCTAAAGGAAAGTGTTTTGGACTCAAGTCAACTCAATTTGGGCTCAAGAATCAAGTTTTCAAGATCATATGGAGAAGCCCACTTGAAGAACTTGTAGTCCTTAGAACCAATGTAAGAAATAGTTTGTTAAAGTTTGAGTTTGAAAAATTGGCTCAGGATACACACACACATTTTCAAAATACAAGTTTTTAGTTTTGGTATTTGTTTTGAAGTTCATGCCTTGATTTTTATACATGATTCCAAAAATCCTTACAAAGTTTATATCTTGTTTACACCATGTATAACTATCTTTTACAACATGATACTTAACTACATATACCTACAAAATTATCTTCAAAAATTTCCTAGTTCAAAATTCCTTCTGATTTTCTATTTCAGGCTAGATCGGCCGACCGGCCCGGTCGACCGGCGCCTGTATCAGGACATGCACGCTTGTGCATGTCTGTCGGCCGACCGCCCTGGTCGACCGACTGTCTGCAGTTTGCTCTCGGATTTTCTGGGTCGACCGCCCGGGTCGACCGCCCGCAGAATACTTTGTTTCTCCTTGAGGACGGTCGACCCTGGGGTCGACCGGAGCCCAACGGCTCTTTGCCAGCTGAGCGGACGGTCGACCGGACAGGTCGACCGTCAGGCCTGCAAAGTGCCAACGGCTCTTTCCTCTTTTATGTAATTCTGAAATCTGTCTTTTTAATCTGTTTTGGCAGACTTTTTCTGAAGTTTTGGAGATCTTTTTCAGAGCAAATAAGCTTAAAATAAATTGTTTTTAACCTATTTCTCTCCCTATAAATAGAGGAGAAGAGTCTCTTGCAAAATACCAAGAAAAATCCTCAAGTTTTCATAGTTTTCAAAAAGAAAAGAAAAGTGTTTAAGCTCTTCATCTCCAACTCTTTCTTGAGCTTGTTTTCAGTTGTGTTTGTTAGAAAAAATCTTTCTACAACTGAGTTTTTCTCACTACACTTCATAGAGCCAAAAATCCCTTACTCATTCTATAAGGAAGTTGTAAAAGAGTGAGAAATTATAAAGAGTTTAGTGATCTTGTTGTGATCACTTTGGTTACTTGTTACTTCTTCTTGTTCTTGTGGAGACACCTCTTCGGTAGAGGTTATTGTAATTGGTGGAGCTCGGTGCTCGGGTCTTCGGTAGACCGTTGTAAGCGTCCTCGGTGGATAGTGGAAACCCTTTACGGAGGTGAAGGTGGGGAGTAGAGCGGTGGCTCGAACCTCGAAACAAACATCTTGTGTTTACGATTGCCTTGTGTCCATTTTGCTTTAAATTTCTCTTGCACTCTATTGCTTTCAATTACTTGCTTGAGATCTAGTTTTCTTTCCTTGTGATATTGCCTCTAGTTTGTGTTACTTGTGATATATCTGAAAAACACCTAGAGGGGGGGTGAATAGGTGTTATTGCTAATCTAACAATCTTTTTAAACTAAGATGGATGAATGATGCAACGATCTCTCAAAACAAGACTAAGAGCCGAATACCCCGTGAGAGGTTCTAAACTCCTTCCTCCCAATTCCCTTGAATGGGTTAGAGGTGCGCAATGCAACCTTGTTGTATGAGAATTGATCGAACAAGTAATGAATAATATGCAATGATGAAATGCACACAAGATATATCACAAGTATCACAAGCAATAGCACAAGGAAATAAAACTAGATCTCAAGCAAGTAATTGAAAGCAATAGAGTGCAAGAGAAATTTAAAGCAAAAATGAACACAAGGCGATCGCAAACACAAGATGTTTGTTTCGAGGTTCGAGCCACCGCTCTACTCCCCGCCTTCACCTCCGTGAAGGGTTTCCACTATCCACCGAGGACGATTACTACGGTCTACCGAAGACCCGAGCACCGAGCTCCACCAAGTACAATAACCTCTACCGAAGAGGTGTCTCCACAAGAACAAGAAGATCACAAGAACAAGAGTGATCATAACAAGATCACCAAACTCTTTTACAATACTTTCACTCTTTTTACAACTTCACTATAGAATGAGTTAGGAATTTTTGGCTCTATGAAGTGTAGTGAGAAAAACTCAGTTGTAGAGATGATTTTTGCAAGGGAACACAACTGAAAACTAGCTCAAGAAAGAATTGGAAATGGAGAGCTTAAACACTTTTCTTTTCTCTTTTGAAAACTTTGAAAACTTGAGGATTTTTCTTGGTATTTAGTAAGAGAGTCTTCTCCTCTATTTATAGGGAGAGAAATGGGTTTAAAACATTTTATTTAGACCTTATTTGCTCTGAAAACAAACTGGAAAACCCTGTAAAAGTCTGCCAAAATGCAGATCAAAAAACAGATTTCAGATTTGCACAAAAGAGGAAAGAGCCGTTGGGCATGTGCAGGCTTGGCGGACGACCGGGCCAGTCGACCGCCAGCTCAGCTGGCAAAGAGCCGTTGGCTCCGGTCGACCGTCCCAAAAGACAGAGCACAGCTCCCTTCTGCGGTCGACCGGACCGGTCGACCCAGAAAACCCGAGAGTGGCTGCTTACAGTCGGTCGACCCATGCGATCGACCGACAGACGTGCACAAACGTGCACGTCCTGGGACTGGCGCCGGTCGACCGGGCCGGTCGGCCGGTCAGCCTGAAACAGGAAAAATCAGTATTTTTGAGATAGAAAAATTTGTAAAATAGTTTTGGGTTTGAACAAACTTAAGTAACATGCTAGTAGGAGTATATAAACATGATCTAAACATGATATTTATTTTGTAAAACTTAGGGTCATGTAAATATCTACTAAGACATGAAACCAATTTTAAAACATGAAAACTTAAATACAAGACTCCCATTTTAACAAAACCAAATTGTGTATGTGTATCCTAGAGCCAATATCCAACACTCAAACTTTAACATTCTATTCTTACATTTGTTCTAGGTACTACAAGTGCTTCAAGAGGGCTTTTCACCATAAGGTCTTCAACACTTGATCCTTGAGCCCAAATTGAGTTGACTTGAGTCCAAAACCTTTGCTAATAGGGAATAAGCCTTCTAGATGAGTTAGATCCCTGAAACACACTTAACCAATAAACAATATTAGTACAAATAACTAATATGTTTTGTAATCATCAAAACACACTAAACAAGGGTGATTGTAACCTTGGGCCAACAATCTCCCCCTTTTTGATGATGACAAAACATTTATGTTATTTAAACAAAAATGGAAGAAGAGCTTGGAAAGCTCCCCCTCAAATAATGTTATGTATCAAAAATGTCAATGAAGAGCTAAATACGTAAGGCATTGAAAAACACATAAGGTATTGAAAACACATAGTTTTGTCAAAAACTCAAATGCAAATATACACAATAAACAAACAAAATAAACAAACAAAACAACAAACAAACTCATATTTTTTTTCTCCCCCTTTTTGTCATACATCAAAAAGGGTTAAACAAACAAAATAAAAGAAAATTTTCTTTAAGAATCCATAATGCAAACATTCAACTCGCCACAAATAAATGAAAATCTAGCATAATCTAGAGGTTTAGTAAAAATATCGGCAAGATGAAAATCGATAGAAACATAATCAATATCAATATCACCTTTCTCATAATGATCTCTAAGAAAGTGATACCTAATGTCAATGTGTTTGGTTTTATTATGTTGATTTGCATTCTTTGTCATGTGAATAGTACTAGTATTATCACAAAATATTTTAACATGATCAAAGTGTAAATCATAGTCAAGGAGAGTATGTTTCATCCAAAGAACTTGTGCACAACAAGCTCCGGCCGCAACATACTCCGCCTCGGCGGTTGAAAGGGCTACCGAATTTTGCTTTTTGGAAGACCAAGATACAAGACAATTACCTAAGAATTGACATGTTCCACTTGTGCTCTTCCTATCTACCCTACAACCCGCATAGTCGGCATCCGAAAAACTCTTCATATCAAATAGTCCGGTTTTCGGATACCACAAACCCATTTCAATAGTGCCCTTAAGGTATTTAATAATGCATTTTACCGCTACTAAATGAGTCTCCTTAGGACATGATTGAAAACGAGCACAAAGACAAACGGAAAACATGATATCCGGCCTACTAGCCGTCAAATACAATAAACTATCTATCATGCTACGATAAACTTTAATGTCTACACTTTTACCTTGTTCATCCTTATCAAGCTTGGTAGTTGTTGCCATGGGAGTTTTGCTCACTTTAGATCCTTCAAGCCCGAATCTTTTGATGAGTTCCTTTGTGTACTTAGCTTGATTGATGAAGATCCCATCCTTCCTTTGCTTGATTTGGAGTCCAAGGAAATAGTTGAGCTCCCCCATCATAGACATTTCAAATTAATCCTTCATGCATGATTCAAAAGCTTGGCAAAGAGATTCATTAGTAGAACCAAAAATAATGTCATCAACATAAATTTGCACAATAAGAATGTCTTTTTCTACATGTTTTGTAAACAAAGTTGTGTCAATTTTACCTTTCTTAAAACCATTTGAAATTAAAAATGAAGAAAGTCTTTCATACCAAGCCCTAGGGGCTTGTTTTAAACCATAAAGAGCTTTATCTAATTTAAATACAAAATCCGGATGTGTAGGATCAACAAACCCGGGGGGTTGTTCAACATACACCTCCTCTTCAATAAAACCATTTAGAAAAGCACATTTAACATCCATTTGAAACAATTTAAAATCTTTATATGAGGCAAATGCTAGTGTCATCCGTATGGCTTCAAGCCGTGCTACGGGTGCAAAGGTTTCTTCAAAATCGATTCCTTCGATTTGAGTGTAACCTTGGGCAACTAACCTAGCTTTATTCCTAACAACGTTACCCAATTCATCCAACTTGTTCTTAAAGATCCACTTAGTACCAATTGTTGGTCTATCGTGGGGCCTAGGAACAAGGTGCCAAATTTGGTTGCGCTCAAATTGATTGAGTTCCTCTTGCATGGCTAGCAACCAATATGAATCGGCCTCGGCTTCGAGGACGTTCTTGGGTTCAACATGAGAAATAAATGCATAATGTCCACAATAATCACGCAGTTTAGAGCGAGTGGTTACCCCTTTTGATACTTCACCTATGACGAGGTCCTTGGGATGATGAGGATTGTATCTCCAACCCTTTGGAAGTTGTGGAGTAGGCTCCACTTCATTTGTTTGATTTTCATTTCCTTGAGCCTCTTCTACTTTAGCTTCACTTCCTTCATCATCCTTTGGCTTGTCTCCCATAGTAGTAGTATCCTCCAAGGTCACTTTCTCCAAGCCTTCATCCAAAGCATCTATTTCTACAACATTCTTAACAAACAAGTTAGATTCTTCAAACTTAACATGTATAGATTCCTCAATAGTCAAAGATGATTTATTGAAGATTCTATAAGCTTTACTAGTATTAGAATAACCCACAAAAATTGCCTCATAAGCTTTAGCATCAAATTTTCCTAAATTATCTTTTGTATTTAAAACAAAACATTTGCATCCAAAAATATTAAAATATGAAACATTTGGTTTTCTAGAAAAGTACATTTCAAAAGAAGTCTTTGAAGTATTTTTGCACAAGAAAACACGATTTGATATATAGCATGATGTATTTACGGCCTCGGCCCACAAATAATGTGGTAGACCATATTCACTTAGCATTGTCCTAGCCATCTCTTGTAAAGTTCGATTTTTCCTTTCAACTACTCCATTTTGTTGTGGAGTTCTAGGACAAGAAAGTTCATGCTTAATTCCATGTTCTTCACAAAAAGTGATAAATGGTAGGTTAATGAATTCACCTCCTCTATCACTTCTTATTCTTAAAATTGAAACATCTTTTTCTTTTTCAACTCTTTTCTTAAAAGTTTAGAAATATGAAAGTGCTTGATTTTTGTGTTCAAGAAAGAAAACCCAAGTAAATCGTGAAAAGTCATCAACCAAAACAAATGCAAATCTATTCCCACTTAGACTTTTGGTTTGTGTAGGGCCAAATAGATCCATATGAATTAGCTCCAAAGGACGTGATGTCATGATATCCTTAATTGACTTGAAAGAAGACTTAGTTTGTTTCCCAAATTGACATGCGTCACAAACTCGGTCCTTTTCAAAACTCAAACAAGGAATACCTTTCACCATTTCCTTTGTGTTTAACCTAGAAATATGGTCAAAAGAAATATGCCCTAATCTTCTATGCCACAACCAAGAGTCATCATCGAGGGCTTTTAAACAAGTAATATTACAAGACATATTAGACATATCTATCATATAAACATTATTTTCACGAAAACCGGAAAACACACAAGTATTAGAAATTCTATCAATTACTTTACAAGCTACATTATTAAAAACTACATCAAAACCTTTATCACAAAGTTGACTAACACTCAAGAGGTTATGCTTGAGGCCATCAAGTAAAACAACATTCTCAATTAAAGGGGATGTGCCGAGTTTTACATTACCAATACCAATGATTTTACCCTTGGCATCATCTCCGAAGGTGACGGTGCCACCTTCATGGTATCTTGATAGGGTTGCAAAGTTGTTGATGTCCCAAGTCATGTGCCTTGAGCAACCACTATCAAGATACCACAATCCTCTACGTCGTTGGGCTTTGGAAGGTACCTATATCATTTAACAAAATTGTTGACTTTGGTACCCAAACTTTCTTGGGTCCTTGAAAGTTAGTGTTTCGAACCCAAACATTATGATAAGACGCACTTAGTCTATAATAGCAAAAATTGGCTAAGTGTCCTTTCTGCCCACAATGTGAACATGAGAACACTCTTCCATACATGAATGCATGATGTGTGTGTGAAGTGTGAGCATGCTTTGGGGGTTTGTCACGATGTAAAGGTTGTGTGGTATGAACATGAGCATGAGCATGGTGAACATTTTTCTTAGGGGCTTGTTTCTTAGGAAACATGGCCTCTATCTTCTTCTTATCAAACTCACAATTTTTTAAAATAATTCCCAATGAGTCTATTCTTTCTTTAAGCATGGTAATCTCATTAGAATCAATTTGTGGAGACTTGCCTTTACAAGAAATCTTATACTTGTCAAAATCTTTTTGAGTGGAAACAAGATTGGAAAGTAATTCATCCTTTTCTTTAGAAAGAGTAAAAACTTGATGATTAAGAGATTCATTTTCCTTTTTCATTTTTAAATACTTTTTCTTAAGAAAATCATAGTTATGTGATAATTCTTCAAAAGCTTCTCCTAATTCATCCATGGAAAGTTCATCATTAGGAGAAGTGGAAGGGGTTACCTTGCTTGTGCTTTCATTAGCCATGAAGCACATGTTGGCGGTATCAATCTCCTCCTCGGATTTGCTCTCGGAATCCCAAGTAGCTTTCATTGCCTTCTTCTTGTGAGGCTTCTTTGAGGTGGAGGGCTTCACTTTATCCGGACACTCCGCCACTATGTGTCCCGATCTTTGGCAATTAAAGCAAATGATCTTTCTTTCTTCTCTGCCTCCTTGCCATCTCTTCCTTCCTTGAAATTTAGCCTTGTTGTACATCCTCCGGACGTTCTTCACAAGAAGTGAGAGCTCTTCGTCATCTTCTTCTTCATCGTCTTCGTCGGAGTGTGTGGATTGACTTTTGAAGGCTATTGTCTTCTTCTTGGAAGGAGCCATGTCCTCCCTTACTTTCCTCTCCATCTCATGGGTTTTGAGGTTCCCAATGAGACCAATCAATTCCATCTCTTTCTTGTCATTGAGTTTCTTCAAGGTTGTTGCTTTTACTTCCCATGAAGGAGGAAGAGCCCGGATGATCTTTCTAACTCTTTGATCATTATCAATAGCATCACCTAGAGAAGAAAGTCCATTAGTAATTTTTATAAATCTTGTAACCATATCATCTATGGTTTCATTTTCTTGCATGCAAAAATTCTCATATTGGGACCGAAGAAGGTCAATCTTAGCCCTCTTCACTTGTGAGGTCCCTTCATGTGTAACTAGCAAATGTGTCCAAATTTCATATGCGGACTTGCAATGAATAACTCTAGCTATGCCATCATCATTAAGGGCTTGAAGTAGTGCATAGTGAGCCCTAGCATTGGCATCAAATTCTTTGGTCTCTATTTCGGACCAAGTGGATTCATCACCGAGGGGTGCACTAAAGGGTTTGGTCACGGCCTTTGCAACTCGACTACCTAGAGATTGCAAGAAAACGGTCATCTTAACCTTCGATATGGGAAAGTTAAATCCATCAAACTTAGGGGGTGTCTTAATACCATCGGCCATCTTTACTAAGTGAGAATGAATGAAATGATTAGCAATATTAGGATCTTTCTAGGGTTGTTAAGCCAAGAGCCTAGTAACCAAGCTCTGATACCAATTGAAAAACACCTAGAGGGGGGTGAATAGGTGTTATTGCTAATCTAACAATCTTTTTAAACTAAGATGGATGAATGATGCAACGATCTCTCAAAACAAGACTAAGAGCTGAATCCCCGTGAGAGGTTCTGAAACTCCTTCCTCCCAATTCCCCTTGAATGGGTTAGAGGTGCGCAATGCAACCTTATTGTATGAGAATTGATCGAACAAGTAATGAATAATATGCAATGATGAAATGCACACAAGATATATCACAAGTATCACAAGCAATAGCACAAGGAAATAAAACTAGATCTCAAGCAAGTAATTGAAAGCAATAGAGTGCAAGAGAAATTTAAAGCAAAAATGAACACAAGGCAATCGCAAACACAAGATGTTTGTTTCGAGGTTTGAGCCACCGCTCTACTCCCCGCCTTCGCCTCCGTGAAGGGTTTCCACTATCCACCGAAGACGATTACAACGGTCTACCGAAGACCCGAGCACCGAGCTCCACCAAGTACAATAACCTCTACCGAAGAGGTGTCTCCACAAGAACAAGAAGATCACAAGAACAAGAGTGATCACAACAAGATCACCAAACTCTTTTGCAACACTCTCACTCTTTTTACAACTTCACTATAGAATGAGTTAGAGATTTTTGGCTCTATGAAGTGTAGTGAGAAAAACTCAGTTGTAGAGATGATTTTTGCAAGGGAACACAACTGAAAACTAGCTCAAGAAAGAATTGAAAATGGAGAGCTTAAACACTTTTCTTTTCTCTTTTGAAAACTTTGAAAACTTGAGGATTTTTCTTGGTATTTAGTAAGAGAGTCTTCTCCTCTATTTATAGGGAGAGAAATGGGTTTAAAACATTTTATTTAGACCTTATTTGCTCTAAAAACAAACTGAAAATCCTGTAAAAGTCTGCCAAAAAGCAGATCAAAAAAACAGATTTCAGATTTGCACAAAAGAGGAAAAAGCCGTTGGGCATGTGCAGGCTTGGCGGTCGACCGGGCCGGTCGACCGCCAGCTCAGCTGGCAAAGAGCCGTTGGCTCCGGTCGACCGGTCGGGTCGACCGTCCCAAAAGACAGCACAGCTCTCTTCTGCGGTCGACCGGACCGGTCGACCCAGAAAACCCGAGAGTGGCTGCTTACAGTCGGTCGACCCATGCGGTCGACCGACAGACGTGCACAAACGTGCACGTCCTGGGACTGGCGCCGGTCGACCGGGCCGGTCGGCCGGTCAGCCTGAAACAGGAAAAATCAGTATTTTTGAGATAGAAAAATTTGTAAAATAGTTTTGGGTTTGAACAAACTTAAGTAACATGCTAGTAGGAGTATATAAACATGATATAAACATGATATTTATTTTGTAAAACTTAGGGTCATGTAAATATCTACTAAAACATGAAACCAATTTTAAAACGTGAAAACTTAAATACAAGACTCACATTTTAACAAAACCAAATTGTGTATGTGTATCCTAGAGCCAATATCCAACACTCAAACTTTAACATTCTATTCTTACATTTGTTCTAGGTACTACAAGTGCTTCAAGAGGGCTTTTCACCATAAGGTCTTCAACACTTGATCCTTGAGCCCAAATTGAGTTGACTTGAGTCCAAAACCTTTGCTAATAGGGAATAAGCCTTCTAGATGAGTTAGATCCCTGAAACACACTTAACCAATAAACAATATTAGTACAAATAACTAGTATGTTTTGTAATCATCAAAACACACTAAACAAGGGTGATTGTAACCTTGGGCCAACAATATCTTGTGTGCATTTCATCATTGCATATTATTCACACTTTGTTCGATCAATTCTCATACAACAAGGTTGCATTGCGCACCTCTAACCCATTCAAGGGGAATCAGGAGGAAGGAGTTCAGAACCCTTCACGGGGTATTCGGCTCTTAGTCTTGTTTTGAGAGATCGTTGCATCATTCATCCATCATAATTTTAAAAGGATTGTTAGATTAGCAATTACACCTATTCACCCCCCTCTAGGTGTTTTTCAATTGGTATCAGAGCTTGGACTCTAGGCTTTTGGCTTAACAACCTTAGAGAGATCCTAATATTGCTAATCATTTCATTCATTCTCACTTAGTAAAAATGGCCGATGGAATTAAAACCCCTCCTAAGTTTGATGGACTTAACTTTCCCGTATGGAAGGTTAAGATGACCGTTTTCTTGCAATCTCTAGGAAGTCGAGTTGCAAAGGCCGTGACCAAACCTTTTAGTGCACCCCCCGGAGATGAATCTACTTGGTCCGAAATTGAGACTAAGGAATTTGATGCCAATGCTAGGGCTCATTATGCACTCCTTCAAGCCCTTAATGATGATGATATATCTAGAGTTATTCATTACAAGTCCGCATATGAAATTTAGACACACTTGCTAGTTACACATGAGGGGACCTCACAAGTGAAGAGGGCTAAGATAGACCTTCTTCGGTCCCAATATGAAAACTTTTGCATGCAAGAAAATGAAACCATAGATGATATGGTTACAAAATTTACTAAGATTACTAATGGACTTTCTTCTCTAGGTGATGCTATCGACAACGATCAAAGAGTTAGAAAGATCATCCGGGCTCTTCCTCCTTCATGGGAAGTGAAAGCAACCACCTTGAAGGAACTCAATGACAAGGAGGAGATGGAGCTAATTGGTCTCATTGGGAACCTCAAAACCCATGAGATAGAGAGAAAAGCTAGGGAGGACATGGCTCCTTCCAAGAAGAAAACAATAGCCTTCAAAAGTCAATCCACACACTCCGACGAAGACGATGAAGAAGAAGATGACGAAGAGCTCTCACTTCTTGTGAAGAACGTCCGGAGGATGTATAACAAGGCTAAATTCCAAGGAAGAAGGAGATGGCAAGGAGGCAAAGAAGAAAGAAAGATTATTTGCTTCAATTGCCAAAGACCGGGACACATTGTTGCGGAGTGCCCGGATAAAGTAAAGCCCTCCACCACAAAGAAGCCCTACAAGAAGAAAGCAATGAAGGCTACATGGGATTCTGAGAGCGAATCCGAGGAGGAAATCGACACCGCCAACATGTACTTCATGGCCAATGAAAGCACAAGCAAGGTAACCCTTCCACTTCTCTTAATGATGAACTTTCCATGGATGAACTAGGAGAAACTTTTGTAGAATTATCACATAATTATGATTTCCTAAAGAAAATGTATTAAAAATGAAAAAGGAAAATGAATCTCTTAATCATCAAGTTTTTACTCTTTCTAAAGAAAAAGATGAATTACTTTCCACTCTTGTTTCCACCCAAAAAGATTTTGACAAATATAAGATTTCTTGTAAAGGCAAGTCCCCACTAATTGATTCTAATGAGATTACCATGCTTAAACAAAGAATAGACTCATTAGAAATTGTTTTGAAAAATTGTGAGTTTGATAAGAAGAAGATAGAGGCCATGTTTCCTAAGAAACAAGCCCCTAAGAAAAATGTTTACCATGCTCATGCTCATGTTCATACCACACAACCTTTACATCGTGGCAAACCCCCAAAACATGCTCACACTTCACACACACATCATGCATTCATGTATGGAAGAGTGTTCTAATGTTCACATTGTGGGCGGAAAGGGCACTTGCTAAATTTTGCTATGATAGACTAAGTGCATCTTGTCATAATGTTTGGGTTCGAAGCACTAACTTTCAAGGACCCAAGAAAATTTGGGTACCAAAGTCAACAACTTTGTTAAATGATGTAGGTACCTTCCAAGACCCAACGACGTAGAGGATTGTGGTATCTTAATAGTGGTTGCTCAAGGCACATGACTTGGGACATCAACAACTTTGCAACCCTATCAAGATACCATGAAGGTGGCACCGTCACCTTCGGAGATGATGCCAAGGGTAAAATCATCGGTATTGGTAATGTAAAAATCGGCACATCCTCTTTAATTGAGAATGTAGTTTTAGTTGATGGCCTCAAGCATAACCTCTTGAGTGTTAGTCAACTTTGTGATAAAGGTTTTGATATTGTTTTTGATAATGTAGTTTGTAAAGTAATTGATAGAATATCTAATACTTGTGTGTTTTCCGGTTTTCGTGAAAGTAATGTTTATATGATAGATATGTTTAATATGTCTTGTAATATTACTTGTTTAAAAGCCCTCGATGATGACTCTTGGTTGTGGCATAAAAGATTAGGCCACATTTCTTTTGACCATATATCTAGATTAAATATAAAGGAAATGGTGAAAGGTATTCCTTGTTTGAATTTTGAAAAGGACCGAGTTTGTGACGCATGTCAATTTGGGAAACAAACTAAGTCTTCTTTCAAGTCAATTAAGGATATCATGACATCACGTCCTTTGGAGTTAATCCATATGGATTTATTTGGTCCTACTCAAACCAAAAGTCTAAGTGGGAATCGGTTTGCATTTGTTTTGGTTAATGACTTTTCACGTTTTACTTGGGTTTTCTTTCTTGAACACAAAAATCAAGCCTTTTCACATTTTCAAGCCTTTAAGAAAAGAGTTGAAAAGGAAAAAGATACTTCAATTTTAAGAATAAGAAGTGATAGAGGAGGTGAGTTCATTAACCTACCCTTTACCACTTTTTGTGAAGAACATGGAATTAAGCATGAACTTTCTTGTCCTAGAACTCCACAACAAAATGGAGTAGTTGAACGGAAAAATCGGACTTTACAAGAGATGGCTAGGACAATGCTAAGTGAATATGGTCTACCACATTATTTGTGGGCCGAGGTCTAAATACATCATGCTATATATCAAATCGTGTTTTCTTGTGTAAAAATACTTCAAAGACTTCTTTTGAAATGTACTTTTCTAGAGAACCAAATGTTTCATATTTCAAGGTTTTTGGATGCAAATGTTTTGTTTTAAATATAAAAGATAATTTAGGAAAATTTGATGCTAAAGCTTATGAGGCAATTTTTGTGGGTTATTCTAATACTAGTAAAGCTTATAGAATCTTCAATAGATCATCTTTGACTATTGAGGAATCTATACATGTTAAGTTTGAAGAATCTAACTTGTTTGTTAAGAATGTTGTACAAATAGATGCTTTGGATGAAGGCTTGGAGAAAGTGACCTTGGAGGATACACCTACTATGGGAGACAAGCCAAAGGATGATGAAGGAAGTGAAGCTAAAGTAGAAGAGGCTCAAGGAAATGAAAATCAAACAAATGAAGTGGAGCCTACTCAACAACTTCCAAAGGATTGGAGATACAATCCTCATCATCCCAAGGACCTCGTCATAGGTGAAGTATCTAAAGGGGTAACCACTCGCTCTAAACTTCATGATTTTTGTGGACATTATGCATTTATTTCTCATGTTGAACCCAAGAACGTCCTCGAAGCCGAGGCCGATTCATATTGGTTGCTAGCCATGCAAGAGGAACTCAATCAATTTGAGCGCAACCAAGTTTGGCACCTTGTTCCTAGGCCCCACGATAGACCAACAATTGGTACTAAGTGGATCTTTAATAATAAGTTGGATGAATCGGGTAACGTTGTTAGGAATAAAGCTAGGTTAGTTGCCCAAGGTTACACTCAAATCGAAGGAATCGATTTTGAAGAAACCTTTGCACTCGTAGCACGGCTTGAAGCCATACGGATGACACTAGCATTTGCCTCATATAAAGATTTTAAATTATTTCAAATGGATGTTAAAAGTGCTTTTGTAAATGGTTTTATTGAAGAGGAGGTGTATGTTGAACAACCCCCGGGTTTGTTGATCCTACACATCCGGATTTTGTGTTTAAATTAGATAAAGCCCTTTATCGTTTAAAACAAGCCCCTAGGGCTTGGTATGAAAGACTTTCTTCATTCTTAATTTCAAATGGTTTTAAGAAAGGTAAAATTGACACAACTTTGTTTACAAAACATGTAGAAAATGATATTCTTATTGTGCAAATTTATGTAGATGATATTTTTTGGTTCTACTAATGAATCTCTTTGCCAAGCTTTTGAATCATGCATGAAAGATGAATTTGAAATGTCTATGATGGGGGAGCTCAACTATTTCCTTGGACTCCAAATCAAGCAAAGGAAGGATGGGATCTTCATCAATCAAGCCAAGTACACAAAGGAATTAATCAAAAGATTCGGGCTTGAAGGATCTAAAGTAAGCAAAACTCCCATGGCAACAACCACAAAGCTTGATAAGGATGAACAAGGTAAAAGTGTAGACATTAAGCTTTATCGTAGCATGATTGGTAGTTTATTGTATTTGACGGCTAGTAGGCCGGATATTATGTTTTCCATTTGTCTTTGTGCACGTTTTCAATCTTGTCCTAAAGAGTCTCATATAATTGTTGTTAAACGCATAATTAGATACCTTAAGGGCACTATTGACATGGGTTTGTGGTATTCGAAAACCGGCCAATTTTCAATGACGAGTTTTTCGGATGCCGACTATGCGGGTTGTAGGGTAGATAGGAAGAGCACAAGTGGAACATGTCAATTCTTAGGTAATTGTCTTGTATCTTGGTCTTCCAAAAAGTAAAATTCGGTAGCCCTTTCAACCGCCGAGGCGGAGTATGTTGCAGCCAGAGCTTGTTGTGCACAAGTTCTTTGGATGAAACATACTCTCCTCGACTATGATTTACACTTTGATCATGTTAAAATATTTTGTGATAATACTAGTACAATTCACATGACAAAGAATGCAAATCAACATAGTAAAACCAAACACATTTACATTAGGTATCACTTTCTTAGAGATCATTATGAGAAAGGTGATATTGATATTGATTATGTTTCTACCGATTTTCAACTTGCCGATATTTTTACTAAACCATTGGATTATGCTAGATTTTCCTTTATTTGTGGTGAGTTAAATGTTTGCATTATAGATTCTTAAAACATTTTATTGTTTTTGTTTTGTTTGACCCTTTTTTGATGTACGACAAAAAGGGGGAGAAAAAGAGTAAGTTTGTTATTTAAAAAGAATAAGTTTGTTGTTTTAAGCTTTTCAAAAACTATTGTGTTTTCAATGCTTTATGTGTCTTACTCATTGTCATTCTTTATACATAACATTATTTGAGGGGGAGCTTTCCAAAGCTCTTCTTCCATTTGTGTTTAAATAACTTATATGTTTTGTCATCATCCAAAAGGGGGAGATTGTTGGCCCAAGGTTACAATCACCCGTGTTTAGTGTGTTTTGATGATTACAAAACATATTATTTATTTGTACTAATAATGTTTGTTGTTTAAGTGTGTTTCAGGATTCTAACCAAACTAGAAGGGTTCTTCCCTAAAGGAAAGTGTTTTGGACTCTAGTCAACTCAATTTGGGCTCAAGAATCAAGTTTTCAAGATCATATGGAGAAGCCCACTTGAAGAACTTGTAGTCCTTAGAACCAATGTAAGAAATAGTTTGTTAAAGTTTGAGTTTGGAAAATTGGCTCTAGGATACACACACACATTTTTAAAATACAAGTTTTTAGTTTTGGTATTTGTTTTCAAGTTCATGCCTTGATTTTTATACATGATTCCAAAAATCCTTACAAAGTCTATATCTTGTTTACACCATGTATAACTATCTTTTACAACATGATACTTAACTACATATACCTACAAAATTATCTTCAAAAATTTTCTAGTTCAAAATTCCTTCTGATTTTCTGTTTCAGGCTAGACCGGCCGACCGGCCCGATCGACTGGCACCTGTATCAGGACATGCACGCTTGTGCATGTCTGTCGGCCGACCGCCCGGGTCGACCGACTGTCTGCAGTTTGCTCTCGGGTTTTCTGGATCGACCGCCCGGGTCGACCGCCCGCCAAACACTTTGTTTCTCCTTGAGGACGGTCGACCCTGGGGTCGACCGGAGCCCAACGGCTCTTTACCAGCTGAGCGGACGGTCGACCGGACCGGTCGACCGTCAGGCCTGCAAAGTGCCAACGGCTCTTACCTCTTTTGTACAATTCTGAAATCTGTCTTTTTAATCTGTTTTGGCAGACTTTTTCTGAGGTTTTGGAGATCTTTTTCAGAGCAAATAAGCTTAAAATAAATTGTTTTTAACCTATTTCTCTTCCTATAAATAGAGGAGAAGAGTCTCTTGCAAAATACCAAGAAAAATCCTCAAGTTTTCATAGTTTTCAAAAAGAAAAGAAAAGTGTTTAAGCTCTTCATCTCCAACTCTTTCTTGAGCTTGTTTTCAGTTGTGTTTGTTAGCAAAAATCATTCTACAACTGAGTTTTTCTCACTACACTTCATAGAGCCAAAAATCCCTTACTCATTCTATAAGGAAGTTGTAAAAGAGTGAGAAATTGTAAAGAGTTTAGTGATCTTGTTGTGATCACTTTGGTTACTTGTTACTTCTTCTAAATCTTGTGGAGACACGTCTTCGGTAGAGGTTATTGTAATTGGTGGAGCTCGGTGCTCGGGTCTTCGGTAGACCGTTGTAAGCGTCCTCGGTGGATAGTGGAAACCCTTCACGGAGGTGAAGGAGGGGAGTGGAGCGGTGGCTCGAACCTCGAAACAAACATCTTGTGTTTGCGACTGACTTGTGTCCATTTTGCTTTAAATTTCTCTTGCACTCTATTGCTTTCAATTACTTGCTTGAGATCTAGTTTTCTTTCCTTGTGATATTGCCTCTAATTTGTGTTACTTGTGATATATCTTGTGTGCATTTCATCATTGCATATTATTCACACTTTGTTCGATCAATTCTCATACAACAAGGTTGCATTGCGCACCTCTAACCCATTTAAGGGGAATCAGGAGGAAGGAGTTCAGAACCCTTCACGGGGTATTCGGCTCTTAGTCTTGTTTTGAGAGATCGTTGCATCATTCATCCATCATAATTTTAAAAGGATTGTTAGATTAGCAATTACACCTATTCACCCCCCCTCTAGGTGTTTTTCAAATACTGGCGAGCCACGCGTTGATTTGCGACGCGTGGCATCGTCTCGTCTTCTGGAAGCTCCTTTCGCCTATAAAAGGCCCTGCAGAGACATGTAACGAGAGCAGATGGAGAAATGGGCTTGGTTTTCTCTTTTCTAGTTGTAGATTAGGATTTTATTCTTCTTTTATTTTGTATTTTCATTTTTTTTAGATCTTGTAGTAGGGCTGAGAGATTCAGAGAGAGATAAAGAGATATTGATGTAATAGATGGTGACAATTTATGTAAAAGTGTCTTCTTTCTTCTCCATTGTATTCTTCTCCATCTTCTAAATGATGCTTAGCTAGATTTTCTTTTATGGTGACTAACTACTAACCACTAACTAGCTAATCACTTACTTGATAATCCACATGAATTAATAATCTCTACAAAGCCTTGCTCTTGCAAGAGCCATTGATGGCTCATGATTGTAGATTCTAACATTCTAACATCTAACCATTAACTTGCTAACTCGTAATGCTAACTTTATTTCATGATCACCTCTAACCAGTTTTGATGATTTAATAGTATCTTGTAACTTATTGTGTGGTATGAATGTGTGCTTTGAATGTTGATGAACAATCGTATGTGCCATACTTTGTATCGTCTCTTGAAGTCAAAGACTAGTGATGGCCAAGGATCCATGTGAGGCAACTATCACTAAGAGGTTAGCATGTTAGTAGAGTAATTAGTAGTTAGAGGCCATGAGATTTCTTTCATAATATTCTCCTTTCTTTTTACTTTGTTTTAAAAATCAATTTCAAAACTCTTCTTTTATTTTTTTCATCGTTCTTTTTACCATCTTCTTTGTTCACCTTTGTTTTCATTTTCTTTACCATAAGTTTCATCTTTTTTTCTATTTTATTTTCCAAACCACTTTTTTTATTTTCACATTGTCATTTTATCGCCTTCTTCACGTATCACTTCTGAATTTTTTTATTTTTCTTCCTCTAATTCTTTTAACATAGAAGAAATTGTTAACAACTGACGTGAAAACAAACTGTTAATGCTTCTATCGTCTCCCATCCCTGTAGATTCGACCCGTTGAACCAATGCTATAACGGAAGTATCGAGGGAATGTTAGCGCACACACACACACACACATACTTTTACATTGATTTCATAAAACATACATTTTCGAGTGCATGGTTTCCGCCCGATCATAAAGGTGTTGAAAATAATGACTCTTAATTTAGTTTGAAAATTTAAAAACTAGATGGGATAAAATTCATAATAAAAATCATTCATATATACATTATTTTAGTTGTTTGTATTATAGAGGTCATTGGTGGGTTCTTCCAAACTCCATGCAAATTAGATTGGGCCGCATTTTGTGCATCAATTAGACCGCTACCGGAACTACCACCTTGAGGTGATTTCTCCTTCCCTCTCTATTTGTTTCATGCATACATACATTCATGATGCATTGAGGATAATGCATGAGATAAGTTTGGGGGAGGGTCTACTAACGTACAATTTTTTAGATTTTCTTTCTTTTTCACTTTTTTAGGATATTTTTAGAAATATTTCTATTTGTATAGGATTTTTCCCTTTCTTTAAAAGCGTTTTGAAACAAGAGATAAAGTTTTGACCTATTTTAAAAAAATTAAGATGATCTTAGAAATTAAGAAAACCTTAATTATGACATCTTAAACTTAGAAAAATCATGGATCTTATTTAAAATTATAGGTTAAGTATGAAAGATTGGAGAGATAATTTTATCTTAAATTTCTTTCTTTAAATAGTATGCACTTCATACTTACACATTTTTTGGGAAATGAAGACCTCAAAAGCCATAAAGCAAATTAAAAGAAAATGGTATATATGAAAAATACCACTTATAAGCTGGATAATTATTCCTCAAGAAGCATGATTATTCACACCTAATGGTGGTCAAAAGAAACAAATAATCTCCTTTAGTTTTGTGGCATTATTTGCTCAAGTCCTTAAACCCGAGGGATGTTTTCTCATCTGGTGCCCTAAGGTCGTCTGGTCTGGGAGTCGTCGGTTAAAGGCTCACTACCCGGGTAAACTAGAAAACTAAAAAAACTAAGGAAAGAAATATATATATAATAAATGGCTTGATGGTTAGAGTTGAAATCCCAGAGTTGAAATCCCAGAAATCTTTACTAATCACAAAGCGCATATTATCTAGGTTTTATGAAGGATAAAATATTCTTTGAATTATTACCTTAATTGAAGATAAGATCTTGCATATAGAGTGAGTTTAAGGAAGAATAATTTTGGGTGAACTTATGATCTTAGATTGCTTATATTTTTGCAAAAATATTTCGTAAACTTGTCTCTCTTTTAAAATGTATTTTCAAAATACTAACATTTGTTTTCTTTCTTTATGGATTTTGTGGGTGTAATCCGCTGAAAACCCTCAGAAGACAAAACTTCACCTCTAGGGGAAACCTAAAGGTTTAACGGCTTGCACACGTTCAGTGCAATCGCGTCACCTGTGAAAGTGGTGTAATAACTTTCTTAGTTTAGTTTTTTCTTTTCTTATCTTGCTCGGGACAAGCAAATGATAAGTGTGGGGATATGATTAGTCTATAATTTTTGCACTTTTATATCACATTTTCCTATCGATTTATGAATACAATATTGTTTCTAAACCGTGTTTTGGTCTCTTTTGTAGATAATCAAGACTAAAAGGGTAATAAGAGCTTAATTAAACCCATTTTTGTGTAATTAAATCCGGATTTCTTGGAGTTCAACTTAGAGAGTTTCTAGAAGATACATTGAATCTAGACATTGGCGCGAATCTGACAAAAATTTGGATTTAAATACCCAAATTCGAGAATACGTGGAAGGTCCAAGAAGTAAGACGAAACTGTTCACCAAAATTAGGTACCTAAGTCTCTGGTATGGCCGCGAAAACGTGGCCATCTTGGCCAGCCACGAGTCAATTTTTGACGTGTGGCCTCATCTCATCTTCTGTAACCTCTTTTTGCCTATATAAAGCCCTACAGTGACCTGAGACGGAAGCAGATTAGCAAGTAATCTAGGTTCTCTCTTTTAGTGTAATGTAGTGTAGGTGTTTCTTTTTTTCTTTTATATTTTTATTCTGTTTTAGATCTTGTAGTAGAGTAGAGATGATTCAGAGAGAGATAAAGAGATATAGATGTAATAAATGGTGACAATCTATGTAAAGGTGTCTTCTTTCTTCTTTATTGTAATCTTCTCCATCTTCTACATGATACTTAGCTAGTTTTTCCTCTCATGGCAATCTAACTACTAACCACTAACTAGCTAACCACATACTTGATAATCCATATGAATCTAATGGCCTCTATAAGGCCTTGCTCTTGCAAGAGTCAATGATGGCTCATGATGATGGATTCTAACATTCTAACATCTAACTACTAACAAGCTAACTTGCAATGCTGACTTTATTTCATGCTTACCTCAAATTAGTTTTGATGATTTAATAGTAGTTTGCATTTTGATTGTGTGGAATGGATGTGTGATTTGAATGTAGAAGAACAATCTTATGAGCTATACTTTGTATCGTTCCTTGAAACCAAGGATTAGTGATGGCCAAGGATCCATATGAGATAACTATCACTTAGAGGTTAACATGTTAGTAGAGTAATTAGTAGTTAGTAGCCATGAGTTTTCCTTTATTGTTTTCCTTCTTCTTTTCTTTACATTGTTTCACAAACAATTTTCAAAAAAATTTTATCGTTGTTTTCATCACTTCTTCTTAGTTCACCTTTGTTTCATTTTCTTCACCACTAGTTCATTTTCTTTTTGTTTTCAAACCCACTTCTAAAATCACTTCGCTTTTCACTTCACTCTTCTTGCTTTTATTTAACCGACTCCACAGCCACTTCTCTTTTGTTTTCACATCACCGTTTAATCATCTTCTTCACCTATTACTTCTAGATTTCTTCTCTTTTCTTTTTCTCATTCTTTAACAAAGAAGAACTTGTTCATAACAGACGTGAATAAGAACTGTTAATGATTCTATCACCTTTCGTCCATATGGATTTGACCCATTGAGCCAATACTATAACGGGAAGTATCGAGGAAACATTAGCACACATATTTTTACACTGATTTCATAAATAGACATTTTCAAGTGCTGGTTCCACCCGACCAATGATCGACTGCCAATAGTCGGATTTTTGACCATTGGGGTTAGTGGTCGACCGCCCGGTTGACCGTATAACCCAAACAGAGAGCTAGTCTCTTTGATGGTTGACTGATCGGTCGACCTACCCCAACTGAGACCAAAGGTTTCACAATCAGTCGACCGGTCGGTAGGCCAAAGTGCACACAAAGGCACTAAGAAAAATCTTGTGCATATCGGACGACCACTCGATCGACCGACAGAACAATTTTTCTCTATCAACAGTCGACCGGTCGGTTGACCGACTTTGGGCCAAAGTCATATTTTGAAAATCTTTTGAAGTCCAATAATTTTTTCAAAAACGTATATTTTGATCATAAATACAAAATACAGTTCTTAGAACATGATAGGTTCAGTGTGTAATTAGAGATCATCACAAATCTATGTAGAAATATATTTTGATAAAAATACTTTTCTAAATAAATAAATTAGTTATTTCTAAACTTGTTTTTGAAAATGAAAAAAAGAAACATTTTGAACTCTTTTCAAAAACATGTAGAATATGAAAGATGTGTGTGTATGTGTAAATCTCAAGAGTTGTGAACCTTTCTTCCTTGGTTTTAACAAAGCTAAAAATCCTATACTAAAAGTATAAAATACATTAATCTTGAATAGCTTTATACTCTTTGCAAACTTGATCTTCGAGCGTGTTAAATCCCGTGTATAGGTCTTCTTGGTGCTTAAGCTCTTGGATCATCATCTTCAAGGCTTCTAAATGTTGTGAGTCTTATCTATGATGCCAAACGCAACAACATGAAATCTTGAAACTTGTTTAAAGGAAATGTTAGAGAAACATAACTTCATATGTTTTATTATCATAAAAACTAGGGAAAATGGCCTTTGGGCCAACAAGCATCAGAGTCTTGGGCCATTTTTTTTTATAAGGTTCTGATATTGAAACCTTAGCCAAGCAACCCCAAACTTTAAAGAATTGAATATAAGAGTTCTCCCTTCCCAACATTCATAGGGAGTAACGTCAGAGTCTCTGTGGGAAACCTATTGAGGATAAAACAGGCAGAAAAGAGAGCTTCACCCCAAAGGTTCTCGGATGCACCTGAGATGAGCAACATACAGTTCACCATGTCCATCAGTATTCTGTTCTTTCTTTTAGCTACACCGTTGAATTGAGGTGTGTAAGGAGTAGTTACCTCATGAATAAGATCATGCTTGAAAAATCACCTAGAGGGGGGGGGTGAATAGGTGATTATGCTAATCTATTGAACTTAATGCGAAATTTAAAAACTAATTGCAACTAACAAGAGATGCACACTCAAACAAGCAAGCAAATAATTATGAATGAACAATATGAATTTATGCAAGGCACAATAGTAAAGAGAGAGAGAGAGATAGAGTAAGAGCCAAGGGATCAAGCTCAAACAACAAGATATGTTTCGAGGTTCGAGCACCCAGCTCTACATCCCCGCCTTCACCCAGAAGGATTTTAAGTCCACTAGCTTGTCCACAAAGGACTCCCACAAAGGGAACCTCCACCGAGGATTTGGGGCAATCACAATTACAAGGAGTACCCAACTCCTCTCCTTACAAACACAACCTCCTCCTTGAGGCACAACTCCAATCCAACAAAACAATCACCTCACAACCCGAGGGATTAGCACAAAGCAAACACAAGGATTACCTCACTACTTGAGGGATACAACCCAAATGCACAACTTCCTCAACACAATGAGCGCAAGGCACAAAGCAAAGATTGGGTTTTTAACTTGGTGGTCTAAACAACAACCACAAACAATCTCTTTCTCCCACACAAAGATCCTATAGAATAAGAAAGTAGATGTAGCTCAAGTGTAGAGAAAACCAATGGAATGGAAATCAAAATCACAAAGAAAATCTTGGGAAAAACTGAAACAAAGATGAAGAAGTTAAATCAAAACTCTTTTTCCCAAAAACCTTTTCTTTGATATTCCAAACCCTAGCAAAAACACCAAATAGATTGATCAATATAAAGCCCAAAAACTTCTTTTGATTGCTGTGAAAACACCAGAGAGTAAGGAAAAATTCGCACAAAAAATCTTAGAGAAAAACTCTTTCCAATGGGGTATTTATAGCCCCCAGAAAAATATAGCCGTTGGCAGCAGAAACTGCCAGAAATGACCTTCCAGTCGACCGGCCGGTCGACCGTCCAACGGTCAAATTCTGCCCGTTGCCAGCTACCGGTCGACCGCCCGGTCGACCGAAACAAACAGAGACTAGCCTGCATACAGTCGGTCGACCGTGCGGTCGGCCGGCCCAATGTGCAGCCAGCGTGCACGTATCCGTGCACGTCGGTCGACCCTAACGGTCGACCGGTTACTTGGTGCGGTCGACCGTTCGGGTCGACCGACCTAGCCTGGCAGAGGCTGTTCTGGTCAGAAAAACAGGGTAAAAATTATTCTAATAAATCCATAAAAACTTGTAAAAATACACAAAAATAGTTTTCTCATTTTATATTGAAATATAAACATGTGATAAAAATTTCATCACAAATAACAAACATTTTTAAACATTTTTGTGTCTTATCATTTTTACCAAAATCCAAAATCTGTATTTTCTAAAACATAGATTTTTGAATAGAAAATACATTTTGTCCAAAACTCATCCAAATACAAAAACATGATATTAAACAACATTTAGGCATGATGTATATGGATATAATCCTATATACATGAAACATATATATATCCATGTTTTTGACGTTAATTCCAAAATATGTTTTGTTAAAAATACCAAAACATAAAACACATGAATAAGAAGTCAAAATTAAGTTTGTCTAGGAAATTAAGCATGCATGTATATAGAACAAATCTAACATACATTAAACCATATAAAGTTGTTTTGAATCTATCTATTCATGCAAACCAAGATCGGTTAAACCTAAAACCGAAAAACCGGAAACCAATATTCAAAACATGAAACGTGTGTGTTGTGAACTTGAGCATATCATACTATTCTAATCTTTACAATTTTGGATCTAAACACAAAACTGAACTATGGTACCGATGTCTTCTTGACGATCTCCATCTTCAAGTAGACCCGATCCAAACTCCGTGATCCACGAGCGAAGCTATATGTGATCTTTGACGCTCGGGCTCTTGAATCAACATGTGAAAGCTTCCAAATCATCTTGTTGAAGCTAATCACCTACTAATAACTTGATTAAAGATCTGAAACTAAAATCACAAGATTATTAGTACACATAACTACATGAGTTAATCATAATCAAAACTAGGGTGGAAGGCCTCCGGGCCAACAATCTCCCCCTTTTTGATGATGACAAAACTCATGGAGTTATATATGCATGGATTAAAGTTAAGCTTCAAAGAAGCTCCCCCTTAACTCATGCATAAACAAATAAACATAAATATGCAATGAATATGAAACATGAAACATGCATAGATATGCATAAACAATAAAAGGTTTTAGATATCAATGAAATGTCAAAAACAAAACATGCTCTAGATACCAATTAAACTTAAACTAAATTAAACTTAATATATGCAAAACATAAATATGCATATATAAACTCAAGATCTTTCTCCCCCTTTTTGTCAATCATCAACAAAGGGGTAAACAAGCAAAGCAAAACAAAATCTTCTCCCCCCTTTTTAATACAAAGAAACAATCATCAATATAGGGGTAAAAGCAAAAACAATTCAATAAATTTTCTCCCCCTTTTTGTTCGAAACAACGAATCAATAAAATAATATTTTCCCTTTTTGTCTAAAACAAAAACAAAACCAATTAGGGGTGACAATCAATTAAGGTACCAAATGAAAATATGTCAATGAATAGCATCTTGATACCAATTGAAAGGAAACAAACAAAAAATATTAATACCAATTTTAAACAAAACACATGACAATCTTGATACCAATTGAAATTAAACATAATAAATTTTGAATGTCTTAAACAAAAAATTTGATATCAATTGTAAATATTTTTCATTTTGAACATATGATACCAAATTTTAAATTTATTTTCTATTATAAAGTAAGGGAGTGGGAATCAAATACCAATTGAAAGACAAAATCAAATTTTCTCCCCTTTATGAAATACCAACTAAAATAATGTGTAGACTTGATACCAATTTAAAAGTAATCAATTGAAACAAAATTGAAGCTCAAGCACTAGCATAAACAATATTTTGTGCTTAAAGATATAGGGATATAATAAGCACAAATAATACTTATATATGTATGAAAAATAGATACCAATAGAAATTGATATTCTTGGAATAGAAAGCATACATACATACAAACATATATGAGTATACAAGAAATGTCAAAATTGATACCCATTGAAAGAATTCAATGATACCAATTGAAATAACAATAAGATCAAATGTATATCTCATATAACTATACCTCCCAATCAAGGTTCAAGTTTTAAATGATTTTCATTTTAAAGCATACATGACCATGATCTCCCATCCATCCTCCCATCGAAGGTAGGAGTTTTCAAAAATAGATTTGAAAATGTAGTATGTTTGAAAATCTCTACCATAGTGAAGAATACAACTAGTTATAGGAAAAACTTTTAAAACTAGTACGAAATCCTTCAAGTAAGGAATAAAACTAAATTGTTTGTCATGAAACACATGTAAATCACATGATCACTAAACACTCAAAATCCATAAAGTTCATATCAAATTCTCATGAAAACAAATCATGAGTAAACTAATAAAGTGAGTGTACAAGTATAATGTGACACATATCAACATGAAAGTATTCAATTAAGCTCATATGAAATTCCTTGAAAACATGAAAACATGAAAAACTAGATTTTCATTACCAATAGAATTTACCTAAAAACATGAAAATCATCAAAATGATTGAAACTTCAAGGCATATGTATGTCATGTACAAACTAAAGTATGCATACATATCCTAAACATAATGAGTCCACAAAAGTATATGCATGAAGGCACGTGGCTCAAGGATGTACATGTATAATCAATAGTTTGGACAAGATAGACATATACATGAAATTAAGACACATGATCATAGAAACATATTCAAAATGAGGAATACAAGTTAGAATGCATGAATCATCAAAACTAAACTATACTAGCACATCTAATGGGTACAAACAAGCATCCAAGCACAAACATATATAAAGATTTATTTGTGTCCCACTACATGTATAAGTATAAATTCTAGTCTTAATAAAAACTAACATCTAAACAAGTAATCAAGTCATTAAGTATAAAACGGGATATAAATCAACATGAAAGACATAAAAATGATCATGAAGAAAATTCACATGTTATTAGAATCAAGAAATACATAATAGTCTATAAACATCAAAACATGTGGCAAAAACAGAAATCATAAAACACATCACCATTGTTTAGCTATTACAATACATGTTAATTATCAAAACATGAATCATTAAAACAAAATCATACAATCATAAACATCCAAATGGTCATAATGCATATGCACGTGCATTAGAGCTAGGGCATGCATGTTAGTTTAAACAAGGTGAGAACACTAAATATAGATACATATAAAACATGGGTGTCTCAAGTAACTAAACATGTATAACACTAATCTAATCAACATGACATAAGCATAATGAACAATAAAACAAGACATGCTATGAATAGATGAACATGAAAAGCATGCAAATAAAAATGGGAGTTAGAGAATGATACCAAAACCGATGAAGGTGCATCTCTAGTTCTCCAAACCATAGTGGTTCTCCCACCAAATCTCCTTGAGAGTAAAGCATCCAAATGGTTCTCTTTTAGACTTAGAACGCATCCACCTCAAGGCACCAATACTCTCACGTGATGCGAGAGCTCCCACCTACATCAAAAAGCATAGAGGTGGTCTTTGGTACCCATTTCCTTTTGGGTTCACGGGGGTTAGTATCTTTTCTAACCCAAACAAGATTAGTTGCTAAATTTTCATTATAAACACGATCATAACAAAATCTAGCAAGGTGGCCTTTTCGACCACAATGTGTACATGTGTACACATGAGCATACATGTAATGGTGGTGACAGTGGAAAGCATGTGTTTGCCGTGTACGGTGTGCATGCAAAGATGGACCTTGTTTCTTGTGAACCAAGGTTTCCAAACGTGAATGATTCAATGTGCATTGGCTCAAAGTGGAGCCCAAACATTCAACACTTTTCTTCAAAACATTTATATCATTTTCAATAGTGGAAGATAAAGTGGAGCATGCAATAGGTGTGCAAGAAGAAGAAGCTATACTAGCATGGCACACATGAGAATCAATTTCAATTTTCAAAGATTCATTTTTCTTTAAAACTAAATCCAATTCTTTTGTAATTGAATCAATTTTATTTTTCAAAACAAGATTATCTTTTAAAACAAAATCCAATTTAGAAGATAAAATCTCATTGTTTTTCACAACATCATCACAATCATTTTTTCTTTTTAAAACATTAATCTCATTAAGGGCATGGTCTAGTTGAGATCTTAGTGAGTCACGTTCACTAGTGATCTCTTCCTTTTCTTGCAAAACCAATTCAAAATTAGAACACAAATCCTTTAATTCATTTTTCAAAACAAGGTTGTCCTCTTTCAAAAGATTGTGTTTTTTCAAGAAATTTTCATGCTTTTGAGCAAGTTCCAAATTTAAAGATTGAACTTCCAAACATCCATAGCAATAGGAACTAGAGCTATCATTTAATTGAGTGTCCGATTTTACCTCAAGGGAGTTATTCCCTTGGACCATGAGGCAATGCTCTTCGGACTTTTCTCTCTTAGATCTCCTCATCTTGTTGATAATCCTTGGAAGCTCGGGAGACATTAATAAGCTCCAAACTGCAAAAGCCGAGTCATAAAGATCAAACACCGGTAAAAGATGTTCACTAAGAGATGCTCTAAGTGCTCTAAGTGCTAATACATTAGCCTTTTTTTTTTTGCTACTATTAGGGAATGATTCTTGAGTAGAGGCTTGATAAACTAGATGTCCTAGGCTTTTTAAATGTCTACTCATATTGGCCTTCCAAGCATCAAGTCTAAGATGGTCAAACATAGGAGGGCTATCCATGTGTGCAACCTAAATGTGTGCAAATGAAAAATGCAAATGAAGATTAGCAAACCAAGATCTCACTCCTAGGTGGTTAAACCTAAATATCAGGAGCGTAGGCTCTGATACCAATTGAAAAATCACCTAGAGGGGGGTGAATAGGTGATTATGCTAATCTATTGAACTTAATGCGAAATTTAAAAACTAATTGCAACTAACAAGAGATGCACACTCAAACAAGCCAAGCAAATAATTATGAATGAACAATATGAATTTATGCAAGGCACAATAGTAAAGAGAGAGAGAGATAGAGTAAGAGCCAAGGGATCAAGCGCAAACAACAAGATATGTTTCGAGGCTCGGGCACCCAGCTCTATATCCCCGCCTTCACCCAGAAGGATTTTAAGTCCACTAGCTTGTCCACAAAGGACTCCCACAAAGGGAACCTCCACCGAGGATTTGGGGCAATCACAATTACAAGGAGTACCCAACTCCTCTCCTTACAAACACAACCTCCTCCTTGAGGCACAACTCCAATCCAACAAAACAATCACCTCATAACTCGAGGGATTAGCACAAAGCAAACACAAGGATCACCTCACTACTTGAGGGATACAACCCAAATGCACAACTTCCTCAACACAATGAGGGCAAGGCACAAAGCAAAGATTGGGTTTTTAACTTGGTGGTCTAAACAACAACCACAAACAATCTCTTTCTCCCACACAAAGATTCTATAGAATAAGAAAGTAGATGTAGCTCAAGTGTGGAGAAAACCAATGGAATGAAAATCAAAATCACAAAGAAAATCCTTGGAAAAAACTGAAACAAAGATGAAGAAGTTGAATCAAAACTCTTTTCCCAAAAACCTTTTCTTTGATATTCCAAACCCTAGCAAAAACACCAAATAGATTGATCAATATAAAGCCCAAAAACTTTTTTTGATTGCTGTGAAAAAATCAGAGAGTAAAGAAAAATTCGCATAAAAAATCTTAGAGAAAAACTCTTTCCAATGGGGTATTTATAGCCCCCAGAAAAATATAACCGTTGGCAGTAGAAACTGCCAGAAATGACCTTCCGGTCGACCTCGGTCGACCGTCCAACGGTCAAATTCTGCCCGTTGCCAGCTACCGGTCGACCGCCCGGTCGACCGAAACAAACAGAGACTAGCCTGCATACAGTCGGTCGACCGTGCGGTCGGCCGACCCAATGTGCAGCCAGCGTGCACGTATCCGTGCACGTCGGTTGACCCTAACGGTCGACCGGTTACTTGGTGCGGTCGACCGTTCGGGTCGACCGACCTAGCCTGGCAGAGGCTGTTCTGGTCAGAAAAATTAGGGTAAAAATTATTCTAATAAATCCATAAAAACTTGTAAAAATACACAAAAATAGTTTTCTCATTTTATATTGAAATATAAACATGTGATAAAAATTTCATCACAAATAACAAACATTTTTAAACATTTTTGTGTCTTATCATTTTTACCAAAATCCAAAATCTGTATTTTCTAAAACTTAGATTTCTGAATAGAAAATACATTTTGTCCAAAACTCATCCAAATATAAAAACATGATATTAAACAACATTTAGGCATGATGTATATGGATATAATCCTATATACATGAAACATATATATATCCATGTTTTTGACATTAATTCCAAAATATGTTTTGTTAAATATACCAAAACATAAAACACATGAATAAGAAGTCAAAACTAAGTTTGTCTAGGAAATTAAGCATGCATGTATATAGAACAAATCTAACATACATTAAACCATATAAACTTGTTTTGAATCTATCTATTCATGCAAACCAAGATCGGTTAAACCTAAAACCGAAAAACCAAAAACCAATATTCAAAACATGAAACGTGTGTGTTGTGAACTTGAGCATATCATACTATTCTAATCTTTACAATTTTAGATCTAAACACAAAACTGAACTATGATACCGATGTCTTCTTGACGATCTCCATCTTCAAGTAGACCCGATCAAAACTCCGTTATCCACGAGCGAAGCTATATGTGATCTTTGACGCTCGGGCTCTTGAATCAACATGTGAAAGCTTCCAAATCATCTTGTTGAAGCTAATCACCTACTAATAACTTGATTAAAAATCTGAAACTAAAATCACAAGATTATTAGTACGCATAACTACATGAGTTAATCATCATCAAAACTAGGGTGGAATGCCTCTGGGCCAACAATGCTCTTGGCAGAATTCTGTCATGTCATTTGAGGTATACTCCCCCCACAATTAGATATTAGGCTTTTAATCTTCATTTTAAGTTGGTTTTCAGCTTTGGATTTATACACCTTAAACCAATCAAGGGTTGCATCCTTAAATTTGAGAAGACAGGTGTAACAGAATTTAGAGCAGTCATCAAAGAATGTCAAAATATCTTCTACTACCTCGGATGAGAACTCTGTTCGAGTCACACACATCACTATAAATAAGTTCGAAAGGTTCAGATGGTCTTGTGATAGAAAGAAATGATTTTTGGGTATTTTTATCCTGAATGTAGATTTCTCATATAGAAGATGTGTCAAAGAAGATTTAGAAATGAGATTCAAGTTAATCATTTTCTTAATAGAATTGAAATTAACATGTTTCAATCTACCATGCCAGCTATCAACTAGAACAAAAATTTCATTATCAGAAGAATTTAGTGCATTAAGACGAAAAAGACTGTCACAAACTAAACTTTTTTCCAATGAAAATATTAGACTTGAAGATTACAAACTTATTGAGCTATTTCACAATCCTATAGCCAACTTTAAGAAGTGAAAATTCACTGATCAGATTCCTCCGAAGTATGGGTACATACAGGACACTTTGAAGAGTCAAAATTTTCCTATAGATCATCTTCAGGTCAATGTATCCAGTTCCTTTTATCTCTCTGGTAGACTTATCTGCTAGGATCTCACTTCCTCCATATTGTTTCTAATAGGATTTAAACCAGGAACAATTAGAACAGATATGAATATTAGCTCCTGAGTCTAACCACCAGTTCGAGGAGAAAGTGATTGAGTTGACAAAATTAATATTAGCTCCTTAGTCTAACACCCCAATCCCGCGGGTACGGAGATGTTACTGCGATGTATATACGTAGGTCAAAAATACCTTCACATATATACGCTAATCATCAATACAGACAAGAATCAGAGTACGAAAGCATGTAGTGCATTATATATTCTAACATACAAGTACAATTACAAAGTTATCACATGATGTGACATAATATTATAAGAATATTACATCACTGATAGGTGCAATTGCGAGAATATAAGGAGATATACAACAATAAACTGTACAAAAGGCTCTCACGAGTCACAAAGAGAAAACTCGAGAGCCGAGCAGGGAGATTGAAAGGATAGGGTCTCAGACGGTTTGCCAATGATCCATGCTTTCGCTGCAAATCTCTGATCAGCAACCGAGAGAATCTACAGGCTACAAGCTCCGAGATCTAGACATCAGGATTCAGGAGAAACAGAACTCTCTAACGAGTGGTGTGGTGAATGCCAAGTGGCGTGCATAGACAAGCACACGTATATCGATAAATCTAAGTCATAAGCATGTATTGAAACCATGTCATGAGCACATGCATACAAGAGCAGGTAAGGAGGCGGGTGGTAAAGCAGATAAGGCAACGCCAACTATCTCGTAAACTAACATAAAACTAATAAGACTTATGTACCTGAATGAAACCAAATATGAGCAAAACCAATCATACAAGCTTAGGTCATGACTCCACAAGACTAGTACGTCAAAGGAATAATCAAAATAAAAAAACCCTGACCTATATACCTTGATCCCATGTAACCATAATCCGAGCGTATACAACTCGAGTTGCAAAACAACACAACAAATTATATATTAGTATCTTATTTAATTGAGGCAGTCTAAGTTGTAGGTTTTAGTATGTGTTCCATTCCACGTACTTTCACTTACAACTTATAGAGCCAGTTATTTATAAACTGATGGAGTTCGACGAACCATGTTTAGAATCGATCTCGTACTTACCTGGGACAACAACCATGGAGTATCCGGTGTTGAACTGGAACGTAACACTAGGTACCGAGACTTATTATATGCCCGAACATTAGTAGGATATCACAGATCCCATAGAAATAGGCTTAGGTCATATGCATACCTGGCAGGAATAAACAAGAGACTTAAGGGTGCCAGTACACCCCACAGAATCTCTGGTGGCCGCTAGGTGATCCCTCAAGTATGTGGCCACGCGTGACATGATATGACTACCATAAACATGAAACTATTTGGGACCATCAGTTTCCCCCAAACCTGATGCAAGTTGTCTTATTTAAAATTTATTATGTAATTATCAATTTACAGGAATAGAGAAGCAAGACAGGTTCATGAATTCAGGAATACATGAGTACATGTATAACAGGTGGTAGGTGCTAAGTGATATCATAAAAGGGGGCAAGTGTCAAGTAGTAGAATGTAGATGTTAGGTAATTGTACGACAAGTGTTAGCACATCAAGAGAAAACATGTCAAGTGATATGTAACACCCAAGTACAATCAAGCGGAGCTTAAGCAAGGCACATGATACCAGTACATGCATACAACCCGATACAAATACACAGAACCATATACACAAGTACATCACACACCCAAATATAGTACACGCTCGACGATGTGAGAAAAAACACTCGCCTAAATCACAAATCTCAAGGAAAACACCGTGAACTCCAGAAACTACACGTGCACGTACTCCCGAGAAGGGAAACACATGAGGCGAGAAGGTCTTGGCCCCCTGGTGGCCACGGCCCTAGGGTGGTGCGCCGGCCTCCCTTGGGTGGTCGAGGTGGTGGCCAGCCCAAGGAGGAGGAGAGGGAGAGTAGGTAAAGGAGGAGGAGTTGGTGGTTGTTGTAATTAGTGAAGATGGTAGAGTTGATTTTGATGGAGGAGGAAAAAGAGAAAGTGATAAAGATGATGATGGTGATGTTGTAGATTGAGGTGGTGGTGATGAGGGTGGTGTTATGGTGGTGAGAGTGGACATGGTGGTAATGGAAAGAGAAGTATAGAAACTGGTGATGAAGGAGTTGTAGTGGTGGTGGAAGTTAATGTTGAAGTTGGTGGTGGAGTTATCACCTAAGTAGTCACCAGAATGGTCACTAGAGCCACCACTGGAGTAGAGGGGGCCAGTCTAGAGCTTGAGGTGGTGGCCAGCCTAGGTGAAGATGGAGTGGAGGTGGTTTGGTAGAAGGATTTGTGGGTGGTGGTTGTTTTGGAGAAGGTAAATGTGATGGTGAAATTTGGTGGAGTTTTGAAGTTTGTGGTTTAATAAATAGAGATAGAGAAGGAAAAAGATGATGGTAGGGAGTTACAGTAGTTCTAGTTGTAGTGAAGATGAATAGGAAGTTAGTGGTGATTAGGATTTTTGATGGACAATGGTAGGTTAAAGGAGAAAATGGTGTATAGTTTGGAGTTAGAGTTGAAAGGAGAAGGGAAAGTATTAGGGTTAGGGTTTTTTGTGAGATGGAGATGGAGGGAGGTGGCTTGGCCGGCCAAGGTGATAGGAGAGAAGTGATGAGTGGATTGGGATATTTTAGAGGAGATATTTTGGTAGAATGAAGTAAAATGTTATAGAAGTAGAAGTTGTTAGAAGGAAAAGGAAGGAAGAAAAAAAGGAAAAAAAAAAGAAAAGAGAAAAAGAAGAAAAGTAATTAGAAGAAACAATAGAAATAATTAGAATAGTGGATTTCCCAGATTCGATCGCGGATGCGAAAAATTTTCGAAAAAATACTAGAATCGCCCGAAAATCAAGTATTTTAGAACGATCCTCAAAAGTTCTCAAAAATCAAGAATATTATATGAATATCATGGTGAAATCAAATTCAAATCTATTTTCAAATTAAAAATTCAGAAATCTATCAACGATACCAATCGACACCGATCTGGCCAGATTTTGATAAATTCAGAAAAATATCAAAAAAATACATTAAGATATTAACTATTATTTTAAGAAAAATATGAAAGCAATTTTCAGAAATTTGATTCTGTTTGTAATTTAAAAATCAGAGAATCAAACTTCAGTACTCATCAATCCTGATTTTACTGATTTAATTAAAATAATTAAGAAAAATTATAAAAAATATTGAAAATTTTAAAATATTGAAAAATAGTGTTTAAAGCTAAAATCAATCAAATTTAACTACCAAAAAGATTAAATCAATCAATACACTAGGATCGGGTCCCCGGTTCAGACTAGGGCTAACTCCGAGTTCGCGAATCTGGATCCAATGCAAAATAATCACATAATTAATCATAAAACTAAACAAATATAGGAAATAAATCAAAAAATATAATTAAAAATTAGAATACATATCTAAGTACGTATTCTAGGAACGAGGTGTTACATTCCATCCACCTTACTAAAATTTCGTCCTCAAAATTTTGATAAGGGGAAGATGAACCAGGAGAAGATAGGGATGAGGATTATACCAATTAAGATATGGTAATGCTTCCAAATTGACTGTACAATAATCAGAACATAGACATCTTCTGCACTTCTTGCCGTATAAATCTTCGAGCGATGCTAAATAATACTGACCCGACATTACTTTTTATCTGAGGAGCATGAAGTTGCACTCGATGAAAAGTCTGTAACAGAATTCCCTGATGTGTAGAATACTTACCAATACTCCAAGAATAGACCAGAATACTGAAAATGAAGAAAACCCTCATGAGACTATGCATAAATAAAAAAAAACCAATAATTAAGAATTTCGGATACTGGGCATCGATCACTTTGAAAGATATAGCAAAGAATACAGAATACCCATAGAGAATTCCGAATACTAACTTCTGGATAATAGTCTGATTACAGAACGATTCTGAGAATACCCGAGCTTCATAGAGTTGGTCGAAGAGATCGTATAATAGCTTAGATCTGCCTTTGCCACTACATCTCTAGTCTATCCATATCATAAGTTGGTATAAAGAAGACGGAAACAGGAAAAACAAAAAGATGAAAAGGATTTAAGAATCAAGGAAGGGATGATCAAGAAGAAATAAATAACTCTTTATTTGTAGTTGGACTGTATAACCGGGATTCATGCAATCCAGTCACAAATTTTTTTACCATTAATTTGCCGTCTGAACGTACTGAGGATGTGAGAGCTTAGACTCTAATGCCATCCTGTTATGTCCCGATCCCATGGGCACAGACATATGTACGTAGATCAAAAATATCCTCACATATATACTCTAAGCATCAGTATTTACAAGAATCAGAGTACGGAAGCACATGGTGCATTATTCATTCCAACATATAAGTACAATTACAAAGTTATCACAGAATGTGACACAATATCATAAGAATATTACATCACCGATAGGCGCAATTATGAGAATACAAGGAGATATACTATAATGACCTGTACAAAAGGCCCTCACGAGTCACAGAGGGAAAACTCGAGAACCGAGCAAGGGCTCTGGAAGATATGGTTTTGGATGGTCTGTCGATGATGACGCTTCCGCCGCATCTCTGATCATCAACCGGGAGAATTCACAATTTCCAAGCTCGAGATCTAGAGATGAGGATTGGGGAAAGTCAGAACTCCCCAATGAGTGGTGTAGTGAATATCAAGCGACGTGCATAGGCAAGCACACGTGTATTGATAAATCCAAGTCATAAGTATGTATTAAAAATCGTGTCGTGAGCATATACATACAGAAGCAGGTAAGGACGCGAGAGGTAAAGCAGAAAAGATAAAACCAACTATCTCCTAAACTAACATAAAATCGATAAAACTGATAAAATCGAATGAAACCTGATTGAGCTTGGTCCTGCACACAAAATACAATATTTTAAAACTTAAGATTAAAGAGTGCAAGTTACTCAATTCTACCGCAATAGCAAGTGGCTATGCGGGTTGTGATCCACAATGAGGGACTAGCGATGGAAGCTTTTTAGTAAGTTCTCTTTTAGGCTACAAAGTATGGTTAAAGTTCTTCTTTAGTTCTTTAAAAGAAAACGAAAAAATGAAGTTAAAGTTGAGTTAGAAAGAAAGCAGTAGAATAAGAAGGTGGAGAAATAAGAAGTGATTTGTACAAATGAAATTGAAAAAGAGTGATAAAAGATTTGGTGGATTGTGGCGTTCTAAACTAAATGATTAAAAGAGAAGAAACTAAGAATTACTTACTTCTTTTGGCCAAATACCTACCTTGAATCTTTTGCAATGATGTTACCTTGAAGCGAGGCGATCAACGTATAGCCCATAAGAGTTGATTCTCATTTCCTCCACATTATATCATCAAGATGTTGCAAGTATGAAGCGATACAGAATGAAACTCAAAATCCATCGTCATGGGCTATCGGTGGCACTCGCAAAGGTAAGGCTCTTTCGATGCTTTTAGACTCACTTGATAACAATTGTATCAAAAGAAGAAAAGTAGAGAAGAAGAAGAAGAACACAAAAACAAAGTACATACAAAAGGAAACTACAGATTTGATTTATAACAATAAGAGAAAAGAAGAAAATCTTACACCGGTGTCACTCTCAGCACAAGCTTTGTTCTCGTTCTCCTATGAAACTCTGATCTCCTCTAGATTACATAAATTAAAACTAAAAATTACATGAAAAGAAAAATAAAAACCTACACTACAAAGAATAAAAAACTGGAATAAATCCTATCTCTACATGGTCATCCCTGGTTACAGTGAATACCCTGCCTTTTATAGGCAAAACCTAGAGGGGGGAGGCGTAAGAAGATAAGGGAGCAAACGCTCCCCTTATCTCAACTAAAGTGCCGCGGATCCGCGGCTCTGGCCGCGGATCCACGGCCTGGCTGTGGCCAGGTGGCAACAGCCGGGGGTACAGCTCCAGGTTTTGAGATTCAGCTTTATCTGGTTCTGGATTTCTCATTGCAGCTTCTGATTTTGATGAAACGATCTTTGATTTGTTGGCTTCAACCGCTTGATTTGGGAGGATTCATTTCAACCGATTTTCAACCTCTCTGATATACCAAGATTTGCCATGATTCCCTTATTTCAAATTTTTTTGAATTAAATCAGAATTTGGAGGATTTGGGCTCGTTTCTCTTCACTCTCCTTTAGCAATGGGCCTATAAATAAATTAAACAATAATTAGGAACAAGCAGAGTTTATTTAATAATAAGTTTGAGAATATGATAATAAATGTGCAATCTTAGCGACCGATCACACCCCCATACCTATCTTTTGCTCGTCCTCGAGCAAAACAACTAAATTATACTAAAAATTATTAGACCACTTTCGCAGGTCACGTGATTGCACTGAGCATGTGAAACAAGCCGTTAAACCTCTAAGTTTCCCCTAGAGGATGAGTTTTGTCTCGTAAGGGTTTTCAGTGGATTACACCCACAAAATCCATAAAGAAAGAGAAAAAAGAGTTAGTATTTTCGAAAAGCATTTTAAAAGAGAAAAATATTTGAAATATAATTGTAAGATTTAAGTAATCTATAAGTTATAGGAAAACTGAATTTTTTATTCCTAAACTTAGTCTCTATTTAAAAATTTGTTATCAATCAAAGGAAGGAGTCAAATTGTACTTCTCATCTAGTCTATTACTTTACCCTAAGTTATATACACCTTGTGATCATGAGAATTTAACTAAGGGTTCTTTAACTCTAACTCTTATGCCTTATTTATATATATATATATTTTTGGTGGTATTATTCCTTAGTTCTATTAGGCTTCCTAATCTGCCCATGTAACGAACCTTTAATCGATGACTCCCAAACCAAACGGTCTTAGGGCACCGGGTGAGAAAACACCCCAAGGACTTAAGGACTCGAGCAAACAAGGCCACAAAACTAAGAATTTTATTATATGAACCACTTTAGGCGTGAATACTTATGGTTTATTAGGCACAAATACCTAGCTTAATCAGAGGATTTATATATATATATATATATATATATATATATATATATATATATATATATATATATATATATATTCTCAACTTATCTTATCATCTTTAACATAAATACTAAGGCTTGCTTAGGCCAAAGCACCTAACTAATTAATAATTAGATTTATTTATCTTTTATATATATTTTTTTTCTTTTTTTTAAGGCATAAAAATCTTTGTTTTTGAACCCTAAGTGTGTAAGTGTATGAAGTGTGCATATTTCATTAAGGTAAAGATCAAGACTAAATTACTTTGACAAATTATCTTCCTAACCCTAAAAAACAAACAAATAATCTTATTTTGACCAAGTTTAAGAAATTTTAATTTTGATTTTCCTATTCCTTAAAATTGACTCAATTTCTTACAAAAAATATGTCAAAATATTGTTTCTATTTTCAAAATTTTTTTAAAAGTAAAGAAAATATTAAATTTTTTTAATAAAAAGAAAAACCTAAGTTATGTTAGAACCCTCCCCCACACCTCTCTCATGCATTGTCCTCAATGTATGAATTAATGCATAGATGCATGAAAAAGAAGAAAGGGAAGGAAATTTTACCTTAAGGTGGTGGTTCCGGTGGTGGTCTGATTGGTTCACGAAATGCGGCCCAATCGACTTATTGTGGAGTTCGGAGGAACCACCAGAAATCTCTCTAATATAACCCACTAAAATGATGTATTCATGAAGGATTTTTATTAAAAATTTGACCCCATCTAATTTTCAAATTCCATAATCAATTTCGGAGTCAATTTTGTCAACCACCTTGTCCCAAAACGGAGTGTGAAAAGATAGAATGATTGACGTAGACTTAGGAAGTACGGGAACTAATACCGACTCAGGAAAGTGACTTAAGTCAAATAAAGGTTCAGGAGTCGAGATTGGCTCAGAAAGTGGGTCCAAATAAGAAGTTGAAACTCAAGTCCACATTCATTTTCCCATAATGGAATGTGACTTAATATTGGTGATTCAAGTTCAAGAATGATAGGTGTAGGAATCAAAACTAACTCTAAAATATTACTCAAGTCGGGTAACAAAACATGAGTCAATATTGATTCAGGAATTTGAACTGGATCACAAATTTGAGAATCTAGGTCACATTTCTCATTGAGTTCAATTTCATAAAAATGAGAACATGCCAATTTGTCAATGGGACTTTCAAAAGTATGAAATTGGTCAAGTTCAATATGCTGATCATCAAAGATGGGTGATTCAATTTCATGATGAATTAGCACAGGATCCAATGTTGACTCGGAAAAAGATTGAAATCAGGTGAAGACACCAGAGTTATAATTGAATCAGGAAGTAGAATTGAATCACTAAGTTGAGGTTCATGATCATATTCATTCTCAAGTTCTATTTCAGGAAAGGAATAACTTGCTAAACTATCAATATCATTTTCAAAATTTAGAGTTTTGACAAGTTCAAATGATTGTGCTGAAATGGAACCTTATTTTTCAAAACAACGTGACTCTTCAGCTCTAACAGAACGGTTAACGACATCAGAACTGGCCAAACGGTGAGAATGTAGAGTTTGGACCATCATATCTATGTCACGATTATGAGCATTTTGAGCCTGAGTCATGGCTTCAAGAATCTTTTCATAGTTGATAGGTTCATCGCTTTGTTGTGATTGGTCTTGAAAAGATGAAGTGTTGTTTTAGAATTGGTGGTAAAATTGTGAGTCCATCAGATTTTGTGAATGTTGTTTGGACTCACGCATACTCATTTCCAAAATTGATGGTTTTCTATTTTGGACTGGTGGAACTGAGTATGAATCTTGAAAATATTGTGGACAAGGTGGATAAGGAGGACAAGTTGGTTGAAAATTGGACTCGGGGGAGGTGAATCCCCACTGACTCTGTGAAGAGTTGAAATTATTCTGGAAATTATGTTATATGATTAGGAGCATGGGTTATATTGATTCGGATAAGACCAATCCGGCACACTAGGTTGGTTAAAGTTATGATATGCCGGGTTGGTAATATCTGAAAAAGAGGTTGGTGTGTAATATGGATTATTATTAAAATTAGAAAAATTGTTGTTATAAGCCATATCACACAATAAAACACAAACAAAAAAACAAATAAGAAAACAAAAAAAAATTCTAACCTAAGTTAGGGTAGACCTTTAACCTAAACGACTCCTAACAGGTTAGACTATCCATAAAAGGTATAATGCAGACTTTGACCACAAGCTAATCAGCCAGGTCAGGGCAAGATTGGTGGGAGGTTATCCGTCAAAGACGTTCATTAATTAAGTAACCACCAACCTTCAGGCTTTCGGCCCTTAATCCCCTTCCTAGACACTGATTGGCAGGAATCAAATTCTAATACCTTTTCCCCTTAGGATAATCTCCTAATTGAGTCCGAGATGTCCCTAGGGCCAACGTCTACTCATTTTTAGTTAGGCTTGGGTTAGTGAGTGAGGAGATTGTTTGTGGGCTAATGGAGGATAATGACTTCCCACCTTATCTTGTTTATAGGACAAGCCCTTAGATCAATTTAGTGCAGTGTACAAGAAAAGCAACACTTAAGCAATGTAAATAATCTAAAAGTGTTCTTATACTAGATGATATGCACACGTACCTTGGCTCCAGTACTCTTCAAAAGTAAATAAAAAATGAAATGAAATAGACACGTGCCTAAATGCAAAATCTAAACCATTTTTAGCATTTATAATCAACTTTTTACTTTGTGTTAGAAATGAAGTACAATGAGACAAACAAGGAAATAGATAGCTACAGATATGAAACTTTGCACTACAGCCAACCTGTAAAAAATACAGGTTAGTATTTCACTCTCAGATTACCACAGGAATGTAGCAAATCTGAGGGCTTCTTGGCTCTGCTTTCTTGAGCAGAGTCCAAGGCCACTTATATGTCCACTGCAGCAAAAATTTCTTGTTGTCAAACCTATACACCAAGAACAAAGAAAAAGTTAACCAAAAATATAAATTTAAAAAGAGAATAACTTACCGTCCCTCCCCGGCAACGGCGCCAAATTTGATTGAGCTTGGTCCTGCACACAAAATACAGTGTTTCAGAACTTAAGATTAAAGAGTGCAAGTTACTCAATTCTACCGCAATAGTAAGTGGCTATTCAGGTCGTGATCCACAAGAAGGGACTAGCGATGGAAGCTTTTTAGTATGTTCTCTTTTAGGCTATATGGTTAAAGTTCTTCATTAGTTCTTTAAAAGAAAACGGAAAAATGAAGTTAAAATTGAGTTAGAAAGAAAGCGGTAGAATAAGGTGGAGAAATAAGAAGTGATTTGTACAAATGAGACTGAAAAAGAGTGATAAAAGATTTGGTGGATTGTGGTGTTCTAAACTAAATGATTAAAAGAGAAGAAACTAAGAATTACTTACTTTTTTGGCCAAATACCTACCTTGAATCTTTTGCAATGATGTTACCTTGAAGCGAGGCGATCAACGTATAGCCCATAAGAGTTGATTCTCGTTTCCTCCACATTATATCATCAAGATGTTGTAAGTATGAAGCGATACAAAATGAAACTCAAAATCCATCGTCATGGGCTATCGGTGGCACTCGCAAAGGTAAGGCTCTTTCGATACTTTTAGACTCACTTGGATAACAATTGTACCAAAAGAAGAAAAGTAGAGAAGAAGAAGAAGAACACAAAAACAAAGTACATACAAAAGGGAATTAAAGATTCGATTTTATAACAATAAGAGAAAAGAAGTAAATTTACACCGGTGTCACTCTCAGCACAAGCTTCATTCTCGTTCTCCTATGAAACTCTGATCTCCTCTGGATTACATAAATTAAAACTAAAAATTATATGAAAAGAAAAACAAAAACCTACACTACAAAGAATGAAAAACTGGACTAAATCCTATCTCTGCATGGTCGTCCCTAGTTACAGTGAAAACCCTGCCTTTTATAGGTAAAACCCAGAGGGGGAAGGCGTGAGAAGATAAGGGGAGCAAACGCTCCCCTTATCTCGACTAAAGAGTCGCGGATCCGCGGCTCTGGCCGCAGATCCGTGGCCTGGCTGTGGCCAGGTGGCCACAGCTGGGGGGGTGCAACTCCAGGTTTTGAGATTCAGCTTTATCTGGTTCTGGATTTCTTGTAGCAGCATCTGATTTTGATGAAAGGTTCTTTCATTTGCTGGCTTCAACCGCTTGATTTGGGAGGATTCATTTAAACCAGTTTTCAACCTCTCTGATATGCCAAGATTTGCTCTGATTCCCTGATTTTGAATTTATTCTGAATTAAATCAGAATTTGGTGGGCTTTTTGGGCTCGTTTCTCTTCACTCTCCTTTAGCAATGGGCCTATAAATAAATTAAACAATAATTAAGAACAAGCAGAGTTTATTTAATAATAAGTATGAGAATATGATAATAAATGTGCAATCTTAGCGACCGATCAAAACCGAATATGAGCAAAACCAATCGTACAAGCTTAGGTTACGGTTCCACGAGACTAGTACGTCGAAGGAATAATCCAAATAAGGAAACCCTCATCTATATACTTTTATCCCATATCACCATAGTGATTAGTCTATAGTTCTGCATTATTATTTTGCATTTTCCTACCGATTTATGAGTAATATAACATTTCTATTTGTGTTTTGGTCTACTTTGCAGATAAATCAAGAGTCTAGGGGCAAAAGGGTATAAGAGCTTAATTAAACCCATTTTCAGGTAATTAAATCCATATTTCTTAGAGGCCAAGTGATTAGTCTACAATTCTGCATTATTATATCGCATTTTCTGTTGACACAAAGGCCATTATCCCAGTTATTTTGATGATAACAAAACATATTTAGTTATGTATTTAACATTTGTGTTTCAGAATATTTCAGGTTATTTAACAGGTTGTTTTTGACGGCTCCGCTAAAAGACTCACACGTTTGGAGTTCGCCGCAAAAATGAAGATTCCCAAGCTATGCCAACTAGGATGCTTTGGGATCAAGATGATGATATGAAGATCAAGACAAGACCAAGACAACAAAGAAAAACAAGAGTTGTATTTTTACTTTTATTTTAGATATTTTTTCAAAGCTAGATATTAGAAGTAGAGCTATGGGATTATCACACACACACACCTTGTAGTTAGGTTCATGGCTTCAAAAAGATTTTCAATTTCCATTTTCTAACTTAGATCTAAAGAGAACATATTTGGAAATAAGATTTTTAGAAAAACAATAGTTTTGGAAAAACAATTTTATGGAAAAACAAGTTTCTATCAAAAGGATTTTATCAAACTATTTTAACATGTTAGAAGTATGACGCATGCTCATACTCTATGTTTTTACAAGTTCCAAGATTTAACCCAAGACCCAAATCCAAAAACCCAAGATTTTCTGGTTCTGGAAGTTCTGTTTTTTCAGAACTCACAGTAACCGGTCGACCGGCCCAGTCGACCGATGTGCACAATACTGTGCACGTCTATATCAGTCGACCGACCCGGTCGACCGATGTACACTTGCTTTCACAGGAGTTTTCGGTCGACCGACCCGGTCGACCGATGAACCCCAACGGTCACATTTTTGACCGTTGGCGGTCGACCGACCCGGTCGACCGGACTCTGTCAAAAGTTCTGACAGATCCAACAGCTATTTTTTCTGGCTGTTTTCTCTTTTGGGATTTGGTATCAACGAATTTGTGAGGCTGTTTTTGACCCCTATAAATAGAGGGTCACCTCATATTGATTAGACAACTATTGCAAAACAATTTTAGAGCCATCAAGAATATTTTACAAGAGATTTCTAAAGATTTCTAAGCTCTTCCTTTTAGACAAGATTTTCTCTCAAAAGCCAAAATTCCAATCACCCATCTTGAAGCCTACATCTCTACTTCTCTCTAGCTTAGCACTACACAATCCCATATATCTACATCTACATATTTGGTTCTAGGATTGTGCTTAGTGAGCTTTTGTAAAGTGATCAAGTGTTGATCACTCTTTTCTTACTTGAGTGAAGTTGTAGAGGCATCGGCCTCAAGGCGAGCTAGTGTGCTCAAGGTGGTGTTGCGGCATCACGAGAGACGGACAAGTGTGTCCTTGTATTGTTGATCCAGTGGGATCCTCAATAGTGGAAATCCTTCAAGTGTGAAGGCGGGGACGTAGAGCGTGGCTCGAACCTCGGAAACAACTCCTTGTGTTTGCGTTTGATCAAATCTCTCTAAACTCTATCTCTATTACTTGCACTTTTATATTGTCTATTACTTGCAAGAATTGTGTATTGTGCTAATTGTTAAGTTAATTTTTAAATTCCGCATTATTGCCATAATTCATATAGCCATCACCTATTCACCCCCCCTCTAGGGATTTCAATTGGTATCAGAGCCTAACCCTACAACTTAGGTCTAACCACCTTAGGGAGATCCATATTTGGCTATATACATTTGTGTTGCATTTACATTTGCTTGTGCATTCATGGCATCCATGGACTTTTCTAGCATTAAATCCCCACCCAAGTTTGATGGTTTAAACTTCCCCATTTGGAAGGTGAAAATGAATCTCTTCCTTAAATCCCTAGGAGTTAGGGTAGCTAGGGCCATTACCAAAGATTTTATTGAACCCACTAGTGATGAGAGCACATGGTCCGAGGATACTTTCAAAGACTATGAGGCTAATGCTAGGGCACAATATGCATTGACCCAAGCATTAAATGAAGATGACCTTTGCACGCATAATAAATTGTAAATCCGCATTGAGGTTTGGAACATACTCATTGTGACTCATGAGGGAACGTCTCAAGTCAAGAGAGCCAAAGTTGACTTGCTACGTTCTCAATATGAGAATTTCTATATGTTTGATAATGAGAGCATTGATGACATGCTCACCTGTTTTACAAAAATAACTAATGCTCTTTCTTCCTTAGGCGACAAGATTGATAATGATCAAAAGATAAGGAAGGTGATTAGAGCTCTTCCCAAAGCTTGGGAAGTCAAGGCGACCACACTCAAGGAGCTCAACGACAAAGAGGAGATGGACTTCTCCGGCTTCATCGGAAATCTCAAGACGCATGAGATGGAGATGAAAGTTAGAGAAGAGAGGAGGCACCAAAGAAGAAGACCATTGCCTTCAAAGCCGCTCCTACCATACACGAAGAGGATGACTCATCGGAAGATTGCGATGAGGATTTCGCCATGCTCATCCGGAGGTGGGCAAGATGTTTTTACAAGAAGGGACGGCAAAGTAACTTCCGAAGAGGGAAGCCTCAAGGAAGGTACGAGAAGAAAAGAGATGAACCGGTCCTTGCTTTCATTGCAAGAAGATCGGTCACCTAATTGCCGATTGCCCCGCTCTACAAGCAACCACATCCAAGAATGGGCAAAGAAAGAAGAAAGCCTTGGCCGCAACATGGGATGATTCGGAGTCGGAATCCGAAGAGGAGCACGACGCCGCCAACATGTGCTTCATGGCACAAGGAGACGACGCTTCTAAGGTAACATTTGATAACACTCTTGATGATGATGATCTCACTATGGATGAACTAGCACATTTCTTTGAGGAATTGCAACATAGGTATGAGATTTCACAATCTCATAATAAAAAATTGAAAGAAAATGATGTTTTTGAAGAATAAACTTGAAATTTGTTTAAAAGAGAAAAATGAGTTATCTAGTTCTTTTGAAAAATTGAAAAATGATTTTGATAAGTATAAGGTAGCTAATAAAGGAAAAAACCCCCATAATTCTAGTAATAAAAATATTTTTGTTGAAATTCAAAAACGTGTTGATTCTTTAGATAACACTTTAAAGAAATGTGCATTTGATTTTAACAATCTTGCATCTAAATTCCTAAGGGAGTAGCCCAAGGGAAACATGTTCATCATAAACATGCCACACATAGACATGCACACACACATAACCATGCTTTTATGTACAATAGTGGTAGAATTTATATTTGCACACATTGTGGCCGCAAAGGCCATTTAGAAAAATTTTGCTATGCTAAGAACAATGTTAAGAATAAATTTGTTTGGGTTCGCCCCGGATCTAACCCCAAGGACCCACTAAGATTTGGGTACCAAAAGAGCCACCGAATTTAAATGATACAGGTATAGGTGGATCTACACCCTCCAAGACTTAGGAGGAGGTGGTGCCCGGGTGGTTGATGCATCAGAGCTTAAAGAACAAATCATGCATGCATCGCTATCGTGGAGGCACCTATTTGTGGAGATTGCCCGTAAATTGGTAACATCTCCATTTAAGAGTTCAATTTTGTATATACAATTGTTATAGGATTGCTAGTTTAATTTTATGCCTCATTGATACATGATTAGTATAAACTTGCAACTCTATCATGATTGTATATGACATGTTCAGTTTTTATTTTTTTTGTCATGTATACATATGTATAGAATTGATAGTTTGCTTTTGTACTCTATTGATATATGCTTGTATAGAACTACTTTTCTATCATGTTGTATATGTGCCTTGTGTTAACTTCTATATTTTTTTGTTTCATGCCTTATTTAATGTATGTCCACATGTATAGGTTATTATTTGTGATTATATACTTGTATACATATACACATTATTTCATAAATAAAAATAAACATTTGTAAAATTTCCTATTTAAACAAACACCTTAAAGATGGCAATTGCGCACCTCAACTCATTCAAGAGGAATCAAGAGGATGAAGTTCAGAACCCGTCACTGGTATTCGGCTTCAACATCTTTAAAATCTTTGTTTAAATATGAAAATTAATTAAAAAGGGATTGCATTAATTTTGATGTTTGTAATAACTTAATGAAGATTTAAAACCTGTTGGTGTATTCCTATATGTTTATATATCATACTTATTTTGATTACAAATTATTTTAAAAATTTTTTTTTTTTGGGCTGTTAACAGATTTCAGGCAAAGCCGGTCGACCAACCTATAAAGCCCCGGTCGACCGACTCTGCCTGAGAAGAAATTTTTATTTCTTTTTCTGTTATCGGTCGACCGACTATATGTCCCGGTCGACCGATCTTGCCTGCAGAGCTCTCGGGTTAAATCGGTCGACCGACCCGGTCGACCGCTCTATTTACAGAGCTCTCGGGTTGTTTCGGTCAACCGACCCGGTCGACCGATCTCGTATTTTTGCCCTATAACTGTCTTTTCTCTTCACTTTTTTCTTTATCTCTCTCTCACTCAGCCGACGAACCACCTCCATCCCTTCTCCAAAAATTTTTATTTCTCTCCAAACTCTTAACCAATCTCAAATCAATTAAAAAACCATCTCAATTTCCTCATTCTACTTCCAGATCTTCGATTTCAGGATCATCCAACCACCAGATTCGGAGAATTTCAAGATTTTCAGTCTAGGGTTTTGGATTTTCTCAGTTAAGGTAAAAATCCGATTTTTAACTCTAATTTTCATTTCTTGCTTAGGAATCTATTATCTATTGTCATCAATCTAAGTTTCTAAGCATCTAGATCGTGCCTTAAACTTGATTACACCTAAAAATCCAATTTTTATTCATCATGCCAAAGAGATCTCGTACTGAGAAAGGGAAGGGTATTGCTCAACCCTCTTCTCAAGTTTCTAGACCTGTCCGACCCTTCCTTAATGATCTTGCAGCTGATCGATATTCCCATCTCTCCACGAGAAACATTAATCGGGGAGATTCGTTGTCATCCAAGATTTTGAACACCTAAATATTCCACATATCCTGCAGTCCAACAATTTAGTGGAATTTTTGACTATTAAGGAACAAGTCTACACCTCCCTTGTTCCTTACTTTTATGCTAATTTGAGTTCGATGGGAATCATATCACATCTAGGGTTTTAGGTAGAGATATCGACCTCTCTATCGGTCGATTTGCTAGGATTCTGCATCTCTCCACTGGTGGAGCAGATGTGTATTCTCATGATTTGCATGACTTTGAATTCCCGGACGGTGAGTCTGCGCTCACCGCCTCTACCTTGATCCACGGGGATGACAACCCCGGTCTAGTGAGGAACGAAGTTGTGAGTAGATACACTCTCACTGCTCAGGTCCTTGCTAAGATTATTTTCTTCAACATTGTCCCCAAGCATGGTGAGTATAGCCACGCTAGGGGTTGTGTACCCTTGATTATCTATTGCCTTCTTAAGGCATTAAGGTAAATTTTCCTAGAGTCATAGCCTCTCATATGGCTTCTGATCAGATCCGTACTGCGGGTAGGAGCTTGCCCTACGGCATGCTTATTACCCATCTTCTTAGGCTCTAGATTTTGATCTTTCTGCCGAAAGTCCCTCCAATCCTTTGACCAACATCAACGGAGTTGTTCTGAAGATGATGGAAGCTCAGTTGCGTAGACACGCTCCTGTGCAACCACCTTTTCCTCCTGTTGGTCCTGGCTCTTCGTCTGCTCCTGGATCCTCTTCTACTTCAGCTCCTGTCTTTTCTCCAGAGGTTCTGGCACTTCTCTCTTTGGAGGTCCGCTCTCAGATCGAGGCGCACCAGGCCTGGGTCGAGAAGCGTGACGCAGCTATTCGTGCGGAGTTAGATGCTCGTGCCATTCAGGATGTTGCTTTTCGGGCGGAGGTCCGAAACGACATGTCATATTTTGCTGACTCCATGAGTTCGTGGATGTTCGTTTCAGTTTAGGCTCTCTTCTCAAAATTTGACATGCTCGTTCCTGATCGGACTCCGACTGCTTGTCGACTCCCAGCCACCGGTCCTCCATTTCCTCCCAGAGCTCGCTCTTCTGTTCCACCACCGCGCACCAGAGTCGATGGCATGGATCCAGAGGAGGTTGCTTCTTCAGAGGAAGGTGGTGATGATGACGGAGACGGCGATGACGTGATGATGGTGCTGAGGAGTGACCTCCCTTTTGAGATGTCAAAAAGGGGAGAGTTATTTTGAGAGAGATATTTTGTAGTATTTGTGTTTGGTTGTGCTTGTATTTGGATATTTTGTGATAGACATGTAGTATTTGTTGTTGGGACATGTAGTATTTTTTTTACTTTGGACATGTATTTTATGTGTTGTGGACATGGTTATCTTTTGTTTTTTATGTATCTCTTATTTATGTCATGTATGAACTCATTTCCTTCATCTATCCTATGACATGAGTATTTGGTATTATTTGTTGGCATGGAAATATGGTGTTTATCATTACATATGTTTTCCTATATATGCATGTGTTGAGGGGAGCTTCATTTGAAGTCTCTACCCAAAATATTTGTGATAACTACATATGTTTTGCCATCATCAAAAAGGGGGAGATTGTGGCCCAAAGGCCATTATCCCAGTTATTTTGATGATAACAAAACATATTTAGTTATGTATTTAACATTTGTGTTTCAGAATATTTCAGGTTATTTAACAGGTTGTTTTTGACGGCTCCGCTAAAAGACTCACACGTTTGGAGTTCGCCGCAAAAATGAAGATTCCCAGCTATGCACAACTAGGATGCTTGGGATCAAGATGATGATATGAAGATCAAGACAAGACCAAGACAACAAAGAAAAACAAGAGTTGTATTTTTACTTTTATTTTAGATATTTTGTCAAAGCTAGATATTAGAAGTAGAGCTATGGGATTATCACACACACCACACCTTGTAGTTAGGTTCATGGCTTCAAAAAGATTTTCAATTTCCATTTTCTAACTTAGATCTAAAGAGAACATATTTTGGAAATAAGATTTTTAGAAAAACAATAGTTTTGGAAAAACAATTTTTATGGAAAAACAAGTTTCTATAAAAAGGATTTTTATCAAACTATTTTAACATGTTAGAAGTATGACGCATGCTCATACTCTATGTTTTACAAGTTCCAAGATTTAACCCAAGACCCAAATCCAAAAAACCAAGATTTTCTGGTTCTGGAAGTTCTGTTTTTTCAGAACTCACAGTAAACCGGTCGACCGCCCAGTCGACCGATGTGCACAATACTGTGCACGTCTATATCAGTCGACCGACCCGGTCGACCGATGTACACTTGCTTTCACAGGAGTTTTCGGTCGACCGACCCGGTCGACCGATGAACCCCAACGGTCACATTTTGACCGTTGGCGGTCGACCGACCCGGTCGACCGGACTCTGTCAAAAGTTCTGACAGATCCAACAGCTATTTTTTCTGGTTGTTTTCTCTTTTGGGATTTGGTATCAACGAATTTGTGAGGCTGTTTTTGACCCCTATAAATAGAGGGTCACCTCATATTGATTAGACAACTATTGCAAAACAATTTTAGAGCCATCAAGAATATTTTACAAGAGATTTCTAAAGATTTCTAAGCTCTTCCTTTTAGACAAGATTTCTCTCAAAAGCCAAATTCCAATCACCCATCTTGAAGCCTACATCTCTACTTCTCTCTAGCTTAGCACTACACAATCCATATATCTACATACATATTTGGTTCTAGGATTGTGCTTAGTGAGCTTTTGTAAAGTGATCAAGTGTTGATCACTCTTTTCTTACTTGAGTGAAGTTGTAGAGGCATCGGCCTCAAGGCGAGCTAGTGTGCTCAAGGTGGTGTTGCGGCATCACGAGAGACGGACAAGTGTGTCCTTGTATTGTTGATCCAGTGGGATCCTCAATAGTGGAAATCCTTCAAGTGTGAAGGCGGGGACGTAGAGCGTGGCTCGAACCTCGGAAACAACTCCTTGTGTTTGCGTTTGATCAAATCTCTCTAAACTCTATCTCTTTATTACTTGCACTTTTATATTGTCTATTACTTGCAAGAATTTGTGTATTGTGCTAATTGTTAAGTTAAATTTTTAAATTTCGCATTATTGCCATAATTCATATAGCCATCACCTATTCACCCCCCTCTAGGTGATTTCATTTTTCTACTGATTAATGAATAAAATGTCGGTTTAAATCATATTTTGATCTCTCTTGCAGATAATCAAGAGTTTTAGGGCAAAGGACTAAAAAGAGCCTAATTAACCCCATTTTTGGGTAATTAATTCCGAATTTCTTGGTGACCAAGTAAGGGAACATCTAGAAGATGCATTGAACTTAGACCTTTGCCCACGTCGGACGAATATTCAGGCGAAAATACAAGAATTGGGATATACCAGGAAAGTCCTAGAAGAGATGGGGACTCACTCGCCAAAACCAGGGACTTATGTTCTAGAAGATGCATTGAACCTAGACCTTTGCCCACGTCGGATGAATATTCGGGCGAAAATATTTTCGACGCGGTGCCCTGTCTCATCTTCTAGAAGTCCCTTATGCCTATAAAAACCCCTACAGAGGCCCTAAACGCGAGGACTTTTTAATTTTAGGTTAGGGTTTTTATGTTTAGTGTAGGATAGTGTAGTGTTCTTCCTCTCTTGTATTTTCTATTCATTTTTAGATCTTGTTGTAGGGCTGAGAGATACAGAGAGAGATAGAGAGGGGATTGTAGTAATAGGAGGTGACAATCTATGTAAAGGTGCCTTCTTTCTTCTCTAATGTAATCTTCTCCATCTTCTACATGATTCTTAGCTAACTTTTCTTCTCATGACAATCTAAACTATTAACCATCTAACCACTTACTTGATAATCCACATGAATCTAATAACTTCTACAAGGACTTGCTCTTACAAGAGCCATCGATTGCTCATGATGATGGATTCTAGCATTCTAACATTTCTACATCTAACCCACTAACTTACTAACTTGCAAGTCTTCTTTATTTCATGCTCACCTCTAACGGTTTTGATGATTTAACAGTAGCTTGCAACTTGTTTTGTGGTATTGATGTGTTGTTTGAATGTAGAAGAACAATCTTATGATCCATGATTTGCATCGTCTTTTGAAGCAAAGGATGAGTATCCATGTGAGGCAACTATCACTAAGAGATTAGCATAGTTAGTGGAGCAATTAGTAGTAGTAGCCATGAGTTTTATTTTACTTTGTTTTGAAAATTATTTTCCATAACTCTTTTATCATTTTTCTATCGTTATTTTTATCATCCTCTTAGTTCACCTTTGTTTCATCTCCTTTTATATTTATTTTCCAAGCCATTTCTCCTTTGTTTTCACATTGCTTTCATTGCTCTCCTCACCTAGCACTTTTTGATTTTCTTTTCTTTCTTTTTTTCATTCTTTTAACAAAGAAGAACTGTTAACAACTGACGTGAATAAAGACTAATAATGTTTCTATCGCCACCCGTCCCTGTGGATTCACCCCTTGAGCCAATGCTATAAAGAAGTATCGAGGACACATGGCACATATGAGCTTTTCACTGACTTCATAAAACACATGGTTTTTGAGTGCTAGTTCCGCCCAGATTAAATGTTTGGCGCCGTTGTTGGGGAACGGGAATGGTTTTGTTTTCACGTTTTTGTTAACATTTTCTTCTTTGTTTTGGTATGCAGATCAAAGTTACAGGAACTTTATTGCAGAACACCCATTAGCATTGTAATTCCCTGCTCTTGAAAGCAGGGACCCAACTTCTAAAGAAAAAGCCACGCAAACGCGACATTTGCTGCGCCAACGCGGCTATTTTGTAACCATTGTGTATCTTGTTCTACTGGGATGTGTTAATTGTAATAGCTAGTGGATCTATACTATTACTTTCCTATTGATGCTTATACACTACAATAAATTAATGAACTAAAATTCAGTATTTGGACGCTTTTAAAATGGTTTAGACATTTGCATTTAAGCACGTGTCAGTTCAATTCCAATATACTGTATTTTTTGTTGCTGTGATCTGAATTGAGGTGTACATATAGAATTGCATATAGCATAGGACAAACACTGAGTGATTTATTGCTTTGTTTGTATTCTTGTCTATATTACACACTGCACAAATTGGAAATTAAGGGCAAAACCCATACAAGATAAGGTGGGGATTTCATCACCCTTCCTTAGCCTAAAAACTACCTCCCCACTCACACAACCCAAGTCCTAATAAAAATTGATAGACGTTAGCCCCTAGGGACATCTCGGACTCGTAAGAGATTGACCGAGGTGGAACTATTTTTGAATCTTTCTCTTGTGAAATCGGTGTCTAAGGTTGGAGATTAAGAGGTTACGCCTCGAAGATACCGTGGTTTGGCATAATTAAGGCGCATTGCTTATGCACGGATACCTCCCACCGTATTTTGCCCCTACCTGGCGATTAGCTTGTGGTCAGATTCAAGCACCAACCTCCCCCGGGTAATCGACCAGTTAGGAGTCGTCTAGGTCAACCTTAACATAGGATTGGTTTTGATTTTTTCTTTCTTTTTGTTTTTGTTTGCTTTCTTTTTTGTTTGTGATTGTTTGTGAAATGGAATTCAACAATAACAATTCTTTCAATCCTAAAATGTATTTATATTTCACACCGACCCATTTGTTCGGATAATTCTAACCCAGTTTTTCATAATATGAACCAACCAAATACACCGGGTTGGACTTATCCGATCATACAACCCATACCCACAATCTTATGACTATAATTTCCAAAATAATTTCAACTCTTCACAGAGTCAATGGGGATTCACCTCCCCTGAGTTAAATTTTCAAACCTCCTTACCATCGTGTCCATCTTGTCCATATTTATACAATTTCATTCCCGATTTCGCTTCATATACTCCTTTTCTGGACCTCCCATTGAAGAAAAATCTGAGTTAGAAAGAGTATAGAAGCTAACTACAAGAAGCCGAGCAACAACGTTAGAAAATGTTGGCCTCTCTAATTTCACCAATATTTTCAAGAGTCTTTTGTCACGCCCCGCTTCCCAAAAAAAAACGCTGGAGCGGAGACGCGACACGAGTCGGCGACGCATATACGCAAGGAAAATCCCTCACGCATACGCGCTAAGCCTTAAGTAACCTGAAACAAGCTATAATAAAATCCCAACTGTAATGAATACTGAATACTGTAATACCACATATAAGCAACCACGCATGATATCATATGAATCAAGACTGGAATAACAGCTGAAATGATATAACAAGAAACAGGAAAATGATACGAAGCTAGAAAGATAAAAGTAACCAGAATAGAATAGGGAGAAGCTCCAGCTATTCGCGAAGCGTACAACCTCAACGAACACCTGCACATTAGAACAAACCATCCAATATCTGGACGTGCAAATCCAGGGTCGTCAGAACGCGACCATGGTGAGTGTGTGTGTAAAGGGGAAATAGCTCGTGCATAAGAACATGTGCATAAAGCAATATCAAGAACAA
>JAVJIF010010085.1:0-84345 GCA_038442645.1 Agave tequilana | reverse complement strand
GGTATTAACATCTTTCATACATATATATGTTTATGCTAAAGCTTGAATTTTTAATGAATATCATATTTCAATTGATTAGTTTTTTTTTTTTCAATTGGTATGCTAATACAAGCTTTTGCATAATTTCAATTGGTATTTCATAAAGGGGAGAAAACTCATATTTTATCTTTCAATTGGTATTTTGTTTACCCTCGATTTCACTCCCTTACTTTATGATAGAAAATGAATTAAAAATTGTAGAATATTATATTTCAATTGGTATCATATGCTTAAAAAGAATAATACTCTTTATTGATATCAAGATGTTTATTTGAATATTTTTAATTGGTATCAAGATGCTTTTGCTTCTTAAAATTGGTATCAATGTTTTTATGTTTCCTTTCAATTGGTATCAAGATGCACTACTTTGACATATTTTTTTTGGTATCTTAATTGATTGTTACCCCTTATTTACATCATTTTTGTTTTTAGACAAAAAGGGGGAGAACATTGCATTTATTATTTTAACCCCTTTGTTGATTCTTTGGTTCGAACAAAAAGGGAGAGAAGAATTTATTGATTTGTTTTTACTTTGACCATTTGTTGATGATTGACAAAAAGGGGAGAATTATTTGAGTTTATATGCACATGCTTTGTTTATCTAGAAACATAGTTTTTATTAGTTTGTTGTTTTATTTGGTATCAAGAGCATGTTCTTGTTTTATGCATGTCTATGCATACATGTTTATGAGCTTTCATTGCATATTCTTATTGTTTATTGTGATGCATGAGTTAAGGGGGAGCTTCTTTGAAGTATAACTTTAATCCATGCATATATAACTCCATGAGTTTTGTCATCATCAAAAGGGGGAGATTGTTATCCCAAAGGCCTTCCACTCTAGTTTTGATGATGATTAACTCATGTAGTTATGTTTACTAATAATCTTGTGATTTAGTTTCAGATCATTAATCAAGATATTAGTTGGTGATTAGCTTCAATAAAGGAGTTTGGAAGCTTTCACATGGTGATTCCAGAGCCCGAGCATCAAGATCATACATTGCACTCGTTGGAGTCAAGCTCGGTAGATCACGTTTTGGATCGAGTCACTTGAAGACGGAGTTCGTCAAGAAGACTTAGGTATCCATAGTTTAGTTTAGTGTGTTTTAGATCCATGTGTAAAGATTAGATAGTTGATATGCTCAAGTTCACAATACACACACGTTTCATGTTTTGGATTCGGTTTTTCGGTTTTTTGTTTAACCGATATTGGTTTTCATGAATAGTTAGATCAAAACAAGTTTACATGGTTTTATGTATAGTAGATTCATTCTATATACATGCATGCTTAACTTCCTAGACAAACTTATTTAGACTTACCTATTCATGTGGTTTGGTGTTTTGTATTTTAACAAAACATTATTTTTGAATTAAAGACAAAAACTATGATATGTATATGTTTCATGTATATTAGACATATGTCCATATGCAACATGCCTAAAAGTGTTTAAGTATCATGTTTTTGTATGTGTTTTAGGAAAATCAGATTTCCTATTGAAAAATCCAGTTTGGTAAAATATAGTTTTTGGTTTTTGATAAAATTTGTAAGACACAAAAATGGTTCAAATGTTTGAAATTTGTGTGGAAATTTTTAACACAAGTTTATATATCAATGTAAAATGATAAAACTATTTTTGTGAATTTTAGAAGAATTATGGGATTTATTAGAATATTTTTTAACAAGTTTTTTCTGACCCAGAACAGTGCCTGACAGGCTCTGTCGGTCGACCGAACCGTCGACCGAACCAGGAGCCGGTCAACCGGGCGGTCGACCGACGTGCACAGCTTGTGCACGTCTGGGCTGGCACTTGGGCCAGTCGACCGGGGCGGTCGACCGGACCAGAGAGCTTTGCTCTCTGTTTTTGGGCGGTCGACCGGCTTCTTCCAACGGTCAAAAAATTGACCGTTGGCGGTCGACCGGCCGGTCGACCGCCAGCCGTCCAGGCTGTAAAAAACAGCCAACGGCTATATTTTTAGAGAGGCCTATTTATACCCCATTTCTTTGGGATTTTGACAAGATTTTTAGAGCCAAAAATTTCAAATCTCTTCTAGTATTTTAAACAAAAAGTTTTTGAATCAAATTGCTATTCTTTGTTTTGTTTTCAAGGGTTTTAGAAAAATCAAAGAAAACTAGGTTTTTGGGATATTGTTTTGGATTTTCATTTATGTCATTTACAAGAGATTTCCTAAGTAGCTTTTCTTTGTTATTTGATTTCCAAAACACCTTGTTTTCCACACTTGAGCTATCATTCTATCCTCTCTATAGGATCACTTGTTTTGTGGGAAAATTGTTTGTGGTTGAGGAAACCACCAAGTTGTAAACCCTTTCTTGTTGTATCCCTCTTTGTAGAGGTGAAATTGGGTTGGTGTTTGCTCCCTCTTTGGTAGAGGTTGAGGTTGTGGTTTACTCCCTCTTGGTGAGGTGGAGTTGGTTGGTGTTTGTATCCCTCTTCGGTAGAGATGGATTGTGGTTGTTTGGCTACGGGCCTACCCCTCTTGTGTGAGGTGGTGTTTGTATTGCCTCGGTGGCATTTGTAAGGTTAAGAGAGGAGTTCGGTACTCCTAGTGGATTGGAAATCCTTCTCGGTGAAGGCGGGGACGTAGAGCTCGGTGCTCGAACCTCGAAACACATCTTCTTATTTGCGTTTGATCAATTGACTCTCAACTCTCTCTCTCTCTCTCTTTACTTTGTGTTGTGCATCATTCATAGCATCATACATTATTTGCTTGTGTTGTGCCTTGCATCATTCATATTGCTTGTATCATCTTTATATGCTTGCTTGTGTTTGTGTGCCTCACTTGTACTTAACCACGAGAGCTTCATATAGCACCTCAACTCTTATTCAGAGAATCAAGAGGAGTTAGTCTAGAGCCCTTCACGGGGAATTCGGCTACACTCGTTGGTTGTACTAAGTGTAGTTGCAAATTAGTTTTAATTTTCACATTTAGTTTTTAGATTAGCATTATCACCTATTCACCCCCCTCTAGGTGATTTCAGTACATAATAATCATATGTATGTTTATGAGTTTTTATTTTGTTTTTCATGCTTCATGTTTTGATTACATGTTTAGATGTTAGTTTTCATTAAACTCGGATATATATACGTGTACAACTAGTGAGCTACAAATAGACTATTATATGTTTGTACTTGAACGCTCATTTGTACTTATTAGATGTACTAGTATAGCCTAGTTTTGATGATTCATGCATTTGACTTGTATTCCCATTTTGTACATGTTTTTCATGTTTATATGTTTAGCTTCATGTATATGCCATTTTGTCAAAACTTAAGACATACATGTATACCTCTTTGAGTCTTTTTGCCTTTCATGTAAATCTTTATTATGGACTCAATTGTGTTTAGGGATATATATGTATACTTCTAGTTTAGATAAAACATACATATACCTTGAAGCCTATTTGACTTTGATGATTTTCTTATGTTTCATGTTTTAAGGAATTTTATATTGAGCTAAATTGACTATTTTTCATGATTATGTTTTTCACATAACTTGTACACTCACATTATTTAATGTTTACTCATGTTTTATTTTCATGAGAATATATATACTTTATAGACCATTGAGTGTTTGGTGATTATGTGATTTGAATATTTTTCATGGAATATATTTTGTTTTATTCCTTACTTGAAGGATTTCGTACTTGTTTACAAATTTTTCTTATAACTAGTTCGTATTCTTCATTTTGGAAGAGTTTTCAATTATGCTAAACTATTTTCAAACCTATTTTTGAAAACTCTTTCCATTTAAAGGCGGTTGGTTGGGCGACCATGCCTTGAATGCTTAGTATTGAAAATTCTTTTAAACATGTGCATGAAATGGGTGGTAGGTAGTATGAGTTAAACACTTGATCATATTATGTTTTCAATTAGTATCATTGGATCTTTTCAATTGGTATCACTATTGACATTCTTTTTGTATACTCATATATATTTTTTATATATGTATGCTTTCATTTCAAATAGTATCATTTCGATTGGTATTTAATTTTTCATACATATATATGTTTTACTTGTGCTTACTATATCTCTATATCTTTGAGTACAAATTTTAGTTATGCTAAGCTTGAATTCTTCAATGACTATTATATTTCAATTGATTATGTTTCATTGGCATCTTATACAAGCTTATGCATCATTTTTTTTGGTATTTCATAAAGGGGGGAAATTCATATTTCACCTTTTAATTGGTTTTGTTTATCTTTCGTATTTTACTCCCACACTTTATGAAAAATGATTGAAAAATGATATTGATTATTTTTGGTATCATATGCTCCTAATAAAAAATTACTTTTAATTGGTACCAATCTTTACAATTAATATCAAGATTATCTATATATCTTTTAATTGATATCAAAATTTTGGTTGGATTCGTCAAAATGATTTATTTACTTACAATTGGTAAAAACATTTGTTTTATGTACTTTCAATTGGTATGATTTATTGATATCATGATGCACTAAATTGATATATTTTTTTCAATTGGTATCATAAGTTTCGATTTGATTTCACCCCTTATTGATATTTTTTTTGTTTAAGACAAAAAGGGGGAGAACATTATTTATTATTTTCTTTGACCCCTTTGTTGATGATTGACAAAAAGGGGGAGAAGTATTTGTGAGTTTATATGCATGTTTATTGGTCTATTTAAGTTTCAATTTGGTATCAAGAGCTTTTATTGTTTCATGCTTTGTTGTTTTGTTTTATTGATGAAACTTTTGTTAAAATTTTTATTGTTGGTATCAAGAGCTTGTATTGATCTTTATCAATTGTATTGTATCAAGAATATTTCTTATTGATTGGTATAAAAAGCTTTCAAGAGTTTTTTTATTGATTGGTATCAAGAGCTTTTATTGCTTTTATTGATAAAGTTTTCAAATTGAAATTTTTATTGGTATCAAGAGCAATTATTTAAGAACATGTTTATTTTAAAGGAAAAGGAATTTATTTTAAAAGTTTGGTATCAAGAGCATGTTCATTTCATTGTTTTATGCATGTTGATGCATATTCATGTTTAGTATTCATTGCATATATTTATTGTTTATTGTTATACATGAGTTACGGGGGAGCTTCTTTGAAGCTTAACTTTAATCGGCATATATAACTCCATGAGTTTTGTCATCATCAAAAAAGGGGAGATTGTTGTCTCAGAGGCCTTCCACTCTAGTTTTGATGATAATTCACTCATGTAGTTATAGTTTACTAATAATCTTGTGATGTTTAGTTTCAGATACTTAACCAAAATATTAGTAGGTGATTAGCTCTAACAAGGCATTTTGGAGCTTTCACATGGTGATTCAAGAGCCCGAGCGTTAAAGTTCATATCTAGCACTCGTTGGAGTCAAGCTCGGTGGATCACGTTTGGATCGAGTCGACTTGGAGACGGCGCTCTACAAGAAGACTTCGGTACATAGTTTAGTTTATGTTTTAGATCCATTTGTTAAAGATTAGATAGTGTGATATGCTCAAGTTCACAACGCACACGTTTCATGTTTTAATTTTAGTTTTCGATTTTTGGTTTAACCGCTTGGTTTTCATGAATAGATAGAATCAAAATAAGTTTACATGGTTTAATATATATAAATTTGTTTTAATATACATGCATGCTTCAATTATTTAACAAACTTAGTTTGATAGTCTATTTCATGAGTTTGGTATTTGGTATCTTAACAAAACGTATTTTTGGATTTAAAGTCAAAATTGATATATATATATATATATATATATATATATATATATATATATATATATATATATATATATATTATATATCTTTCATGTATATTGGATTATATCCATATACAACATGCTTTAAGTTATTTCAATATCATGTTTTTGTATTTGGATGAGTTTTGGACAAAACGAATTTTCAATTTAGAAATCCTAGTTTTGGAAAATACGGTTTTTGGTTTTCGGCAAAATTTTCATAACACAAAAATGGTTCAAATAAGTTGAAATATGTATTGAATTTTTTTCACACACATTTGTATTTCAAATATAATATAAGAACTTATTTTGTGGATTTTACGAGATTTTATGAGATTTATTTGATAATTAAAACCCAGTTTTCAAATCCCTTAAACAGCCCTGCCAGGCTCTGGCGGTCGACCGGGCCGGTCGACCGGACCCAGAGTTGGTAGACCGGTCGACCGACGTGCACAAGAACATGCACGCTGACTAGCCACTTAGGTTGATCGACCGAGCGGTCGACCGACTGAAAGTGCCCCACTCTCGGGTGGGGGCGATCGACCGGACAGTCGACCGTGAGGCTTGGCACGGTCGACTGGCGGTCGACCGGCAGGCTCAACGGTCACTTTTTTGACCGTTGGCCGGTCGACCGCCGGTCGACCGGAAGGTCAATTTTGACCTTTCTGCCAGCCAACGGGCAGAATTCATTTGGGGCCTATTTAAACACCATTTGTAAGCTGTTTTGAACAAGGTTTTTAGAAAGAAAAATTTCAGATCTTTTCAAGTGTTTTCAGTAAAAATTTTTTGGGTTAAAATTCCTATTCTCTATTTGTTTTTAAAGTGTTTGTTATTTCAAAGAAAATAGTCTTTTGGGATTTGTTTTTGGTCTAAAAATTCTATATCTATTTGGAGATTTTCCCAAGTGATTTTTTTTTGTTAAAACACTTTATTTTCTCACACTTGAGCTTATCATTCTATCCTTTCTATAGGATCTTTGTTTTTGTGAGAAAAGAATTGGTTTGTGGTCTTTTGATCACTAAGTTGTAAACCCTCCTACTTTGTGTTATCCTCTTGTGTAGAGGTTGATTTTAGAGTGGTGCTTTTTGCCCTATCCCTCTAGTGAGAGGTTGATTGGTGTTTGACTTTGTGCCCATCCCTCGTGTAAGGTGATTGATTTGGTGGCTTTGTGCCTAGCCTCTAAGTGTAGAGGTTGTGTTTGTATTTGAGAGAGGAGTAGTGTACTCCTAGTTGTATTGTCCCAAATCCTCTGTGGAGATTCCCTATGTAGGAGTCCTGTTGGACAAGTTAGTGAAAATCTTTCTGTGTGAAGGCGGGAATGTAGAGCTGGGTGCTCGAACCTCGAAATAAATCTTGGTGTTTGCGTTTGATCCATTGACTCTAAACTCTCTCTATTACTTTGTGCCTTGCATCATTCATATTGTCATATCATACTTATATGCTTGATTGTGATTGTTTGTGTGCCTCACTTGTGTCTAACCATGAGAGCTTCATATAACACCTCAACTCTTATTCAGAGGAATTAAGAGGAGTTAGTCTAGAGCCCTTTCACCGAGAATTCGGCTACACTCGTCGGTTACACTAAGTGTGTTGCAATTTAGTTTTAATTTTCGCATTTTGTTCATTAGATTAGCCGTACACCTATTCACCCCCCTCTAGGTGTACTTACAGTAATGAATATTTGTACTAGGATAGTTTACTTCCTATACATATACAATGCCTGTGATGTACTTTATTACTTTTTGATATCATGCGTGGACGACACACCTTCGTGATCGTTTAGCCTCCAGGCCTCATCAGCCTCTGGGCTCTCCACTCAGTCTCTAAGCTTCACTCTACGGTAGTTTTTGTCATTACCATTTTTATATGTGTGCTTGAGTGGTACTAACATCTCCTGCAGGTACCCAGCCTTCGGCCTGCGTTCAACCTCCGGCTTTCTATACCAGCTCTCATGCTCCGCCTGGTAGGTGAGCCTAGCGCTCTATCGCTAACTCTGTCCGAGTATAATTACACCGCGGGCGATTGCTGTATGCTATCCTAGCCTCACCACGAGCGGTAACTACACCGGTGTGATAGCGTTTAGACTGTGTGTTAGCCTCGCTCCAGCTCGTCTAGGTCTGCTTGATTGTTTGCTTGTCTACTCGCTGACCTTATCCCTATTTTGTTCAGCCTCCGGGCCTCACTACTCTACTTATAGCTTAACTACTACCCGTTATATGTGTGGTGTTTAGTACTAACACTTCTGCAGGTATCTACTTTGCCTTCCAACCCTTCAGCCTTTATGGGCTTTTCACTCACTTCCTCGAAAGAGGAGTGCGTTCTATCACGCTCTGCTTCCCAAAATACGTAAAAATGGAGTCGCGATGATAGTCGGCGACATATATACGCGAGGAGAATACCCCACGTATACACGCTAAGCCTAAAATAACCTGAACAAGCTATATAATCATTATGAAGAATCAATGTCACTGCAATAATACATATAATGTCTACACATGATCTCAGATGAAAAGTAAGATATACAGGAATCAAAGAATAATAGCAAGAATAAAGAAAGACAAGAATACTAGAATAGGTAATGAGAGACTCCAGCTCCTCGCAGGATATACGATCTTAACAAAACCTGATCAAAGAATAAAATGTCTAATATCTGGACGTACAAATTTAGGATCGTAAGGAAGCGACCTGATGAGTGTGTAAAATAAAAGGGATGTGCACATGCAGATAAACAATGTGTAATAATGATAAATTGTAAATAAAAGATAATTGATAATTAAAACCATGAAGATAACTAGGAAAATGAATACCGGAATAAGACTAGAATAACATGCTGAACAATAATAAAGGCGGTCAGTACTAGTCAGATGTCCAAATCCGATCATTTGTACAGTCTGGTGTCTATCATAGTTTATATATATGTACAGTCAGATGATTACAGTCAGTCACAATACACTATGAACATTTATCATTATTAATTATGTCAGCGAACACCAACTGCCACCTGTAATAGACGCATACCATACTAGGCCTATCACACATGTCAATTAGGGTCTTATGTTATTGAAACTGATGAGTTGGAAATATTGTCTGTGTTTTAGGTGGGTTCCATACATACCCGAAATCACAGCCCAATCACCTGGCGCTGAACCAGTTCCTACCGTTAGGGAGTCAATTGCAATAACAATAACAATAATAATGAAAACAATATGAGATGTCAATCATCCCCCGAACCCTACAATGGATCATATCTCGGCTGCGCAACATGTATCCTAGGTCCATCCAAAATACAGACGTTGTCTCCTCCATCAATTTCTCCAATCCCGGTGTAAAGTTGTTTAATTACATTATCATTTAGATCAATCAATATCCATGTTATTTCAACTATTGGGACAATACGATGACAGATGGTAATAATAACAATATGAACAATATTATCATGTAACGGTAGAACAATAGAATAATGCATATATTACGATATGCAATATTTTTTCAGTAACTTCAATGACATGAATTAATACAATAACAACTCATATACCATCTAATCTATGTACAATCTCATCTACCTGTATTGCATAAACAATAATCGATCCATCAACTTCTGGCCTCATTAGTCATCGTGAGTATCAAGCATCAATCCACGTCAAGGTATCTCATACGGTAAGCCATCACCTCTATAAATCAGTAATCAATTATTTTATTCATGTTGATCAACTCTAATCCTATAAGTCACCAATAAGTAAGGTTGATTAATAAACTGCTGTCAACTTTGAAGTACAAGCTCACCGATATCAATGAAATCAATCTCACAATACTCTATCTTTATAACTGAAAAGAGCAGTCTACTGATTATTCTCGAGATTAAGTTAGTCAACAGATACCGAAATCACAAATAACAAGTTGAACATCCGCAGTCATTATGAAATCTAGAATATCCTTACATCTGATAATCAACATCGATAAGATCATCAATACTCCGACAACTAGTCAGTGAACAACTACTACTCCGACTAAAACAATCATATCTAAATACTGATCAAGATCTAATAACAAGAATGTAAATCTCATATCAACTCAGATTCTAACTAAGTCCATATATCAATTCAAGCATCAAGGAATCTAATTCTTAATAAAGTAACATCACATCTAATATATGCTCAAATACCCGAATGAATTCTTGACTGAATTATCACCGAATAAAGGAATATCAAGTCTGATAATTATTTAGATAAAATATAGATCTTTAACCACAATCACGAACCAATCCAACACAAGATCAATCTAGTATACAGTCCAAGTTCCTTTACAACTAGTCTAAGTTCGAAACGGTAATCAACTGTACATGAAATGATATACTAATATCTCAATATCCAAATATAAGGTCAATACATATTTGATGCTCAAATATGAACTAATCCAGCCAATCAATAGATCGAGTCAAGTTACAGTTTAAGATGTATCAATATTAAGCCTAGGCTAACAATGACGAACTACTAACACATGGGATGATGCTGATAAATTCTTATATCAACTGAATAAATAAGGTGGACATTTACTGATGACTGATGAAGTGATGGGGTAATCATACCAGTAAAATATATCAGATAGCCACATGAAATGATACAAGTAACATATAGACGCCTACTGACAAGGGTAAATAAGGAAATACATAAGAACAAACACTCATATGAAATGACGCAGTTTTGATTCTGAATCGTTGTCTAGTCTTTACTGTATGAACCAGTTCGAACCTTCGAATCATCCCATGAGGCAGTCTTCAAATCGCCAATGTATCGGGTCCTTTGTGAATAAGAATCTAGATCAGGTCTGGATCTCCTGTACTGGTTCAGATCTCACGAGCGGATCCGTATCGCTGTGACATGCAACCAAACACACACGTTGATATACAAACACATACGTATACATATACGTATATACCAACACACGCGCACAAAGCGCACATGCATGTACACAATATGACACAAATGTGTACATACTTACGCCAACAACACACATAAATGCAAGCTCACACACGTGCACATGCACTACACACCCACACACTCACGTACACGATGCACCCAATTTCACAACATTATTTACACATTAAGGAATTTACAGCACACACACAATTTAATAAACACACCCATTCACATGCATGTATGTTAACTAAATTACACCCTCACTCGCATAATAATTAACAGAGAGGAAAATGCTCACAGCAAGGAAAGATGCTCGTGGCAGAGTTCTTTGGAGAAAGCAGAGGCCGCAGAGGGTGCGAAGCCCGCAGGCAACGCCGGCGGAGGGATAATGGTGGTCTGGCAGATCCCGGCGACAAGAAGGAGCAGAGAGTCATGGCAAGGGGAGGATAGGAGTGCAAGAGGACCTGGACTGGTTGTGCGTGGACAAGGGGAGGAGGAACCCAGTTTGGCCGTGAGGACATGGAGCTGGTGGGAGATCCATTCTTGGTGCGCGAAGGGATGGAGGTGGAGATGCCGCTGGGGGGTTGAACGGCAAGGTCCATGGCGCTGGGTGCTTGGCTGGAGGGTGATCTGCAAGGGGTCCAGGGGAGGTGCGCCCATGGGAGCTTGGGCTACTGTGCTTGGGTGTAAGCCGAAGAGCAGGTGCTCGCGTTGATGGAGGACCGGTGAGATAGCACGGCAGTACAGGGCTGTGCTGTGCAGCTGACCATAGGGTTGATGCGATAGTCTACTGATAGGAGTAGTGGCGCAACCAATGGGCTGAGGGGGTGTGTTGGGCGGCTGCTGGTGGCAGGGAGAAAAGAAGATAAATAATAAGAATGGGATTTGGTTGAGATCATGATTGTGTTGTTAGGATTAGTGGATAAGATTATAATCTAGTTAGTTAGGATTTGGATTTAGTTAAGATTGTGAGGATTTGGGTTATTGGCTAGTGGGTTAGTGGTTTCGGTTTTGGGTATAGGTATATAGGTAAGGGTTGGATTATATAGGGTTATCGGAAAAAGAAAAGAAAAGAATAATAAGAATAATAATATTACTAATAATAATACATAATAGCCCATAATGACCATGCTGATAACAATAATATTAGCAACAATAATAGTAATAATAATTAAGAATAATAACAATAATAATAAAAACACCAATAGTATTAATGTCAATCATAGCAAGCAATAATAATAAACACTAATATAATTAATAATAATATAATAGTAATTCGTAACAACAATATTAATAAGTAATAATGGTAAGAATACACATATATATAATCCTAATTACCATTTAATCTCTCAAAATTTGTATATTTAACAATAATAACATGTCATAAATTAAGTTAATAAATAATAATAAAATAATTAGAAAAACAAAGTAAATACTTAAAAATAAAAATACAGTATTTTAAACTAGGGATATTACACGTTTAGACCGTCATGTCTACGCCTGGCAGGTGGACCTAGCGCTCAGCGCTTTACCGATGACTCTGTTCGAGTGTAGTTACGTCGTGAGCACGGCTTCGCCCCATGCGATAGAACAACATTCATAGCTTGCTCCGCAGTATAAGTTTAGCCGTGCCGCGAGTGATAACAACGCCAATCGTGATGGCGTATACTGTTGTACTTTAGTTTCGTTCCAGCTTGTTTAGCTTCGCTTGAATGCATGCTTATTTGCATGCCCGCTTGTCTACTTGATAATTTTACTATTATTCTTTCCTTGATGATTGATAAGAGTTTGAAACTTGCATTTATACTATTTTTTCTAACTATATCATTTTTCTGTACTCATATCGATCCCCTGTATTGGTACTGTTTCTTGTACCGTATCGATGCTCTGTATCGATACTATTTTTCTGTATTGAAATATATGATAGTGATATCCACCATGCTATTGCTTGATACTTGACTCTGGCATGCTATCACCTAACCCTGCTTGTTATCACCTGACACCTGTTTGATATCACTTATCACCTGCCACCTGACATGCTACCACTTGGCCTGTGTATATTATTTATGGGAATCCTGTCTGATATCCTATATTAGATACAATGACATGTTACCCTATATTATATACAGTAACCCGAATTTATAGTACTTATACACTCTTGTAACTTCCTGAACCTGTTCTGCTCCTGTCATTCCCATAAATTGATAATTACATAATAAACTATAAAAAAGATAATTTACATCGGGTAAGGGAAAAACTGATGGACTTCAAGTGGTGAATATGTTTACAGTGATATTAGATATGTTGTGCAACTCAAAACTTTTGGATGTATCTGAGGACCTCCATATATCGGCTTACTCATATATGGATGTATGTGTTTTGGGAAGCTAGGGCACATATATAAAGTAAAACCAATTGAAAATAAAACAAGAATTTTTCTCCCCCTTTATGAAATACCAATAAAATAATGCATAAGCTTATATAAAATACTATTTGAAAAATAATTGACATTAAAGAGTAATCAAGCTTAGTAAGAAATAATTTGTGCTAAAAATTTATGGCATATATTTTTAAAGCACAAGTAAACATTTATATGTATGTATCAGAGTAATATAATGTTACTTCAGATATGATCCATACATATATAGAAAACATGAGTATAAAATGAATCTTGATGCCAATTGAAATCAAATTTTAGTTAACAGAACAAATGTTGGTACCACTTGTAGATAAACAAAATTTTAAGATACCAGTAGTAGATTTTGATATCAATCGAATGTGGAATTGATACCAATTATAAGTACCAATTGAAATAAAGCATGAAATACATTTTAATACCAAAAAAATATAAATACCAATTGTAAATTAATGCAAAAGCTTGTAAAGACACCAATTAATTTAGAATTAAGTCAAACTTAGCATAAACAATTTTGTGCTTTAAAGTGTGTAAGATATTGCAAAACAAGCACAATTATGATCATATATATGTATATATGAAAATGGAAATACCAATTAAAATTTGAAGCATACATATATAGAAAACAAATATAAGTATACAAACATATGAAATATCATGAAGATCATGTGTATAACTCATACTTATCTCCCTATTCATGCACAAGTTTAAAAGATATTCAATAGGGCAATACAAGGCAAGGTCGCCCATCCAACCGCCCTTTGGTTGGTAGAGATTTTCAAAATAAGAATTTGAAAATAATTTAATATGTTTGAAAATTCTACCAATTTAAGAATCAAGAAACTAGTTTAAAATAATATTTGAAAAACTAATTAAAGATCTTTTAAGAATGAAACTAAATCATATATCCTACGAAGTATTGGTAAGTACACAAAAATTGTCACTCAAGATCTAAAAGGCTCAAAAAATGTGCTCATAAAATAAGTATATGAGTAAACAAATGAAAGTGAGTGCACAAAAATTATGTTAATAGCATATTCATGAAAATAATCAATAAGGTTTAAAATAAAAATGAAATTCTTTTATCAAAAACATGAAAATCATCAAAACTAAAATTTTCATCAAAACTAAACAAGCATCAAGGTATATGTATGTTTTGTTAAAATTAAAAGTATACATACATATTCAAACATAGACTAGTCCACAAAAGTATATTGCATGAAGGCAAGTGACTCTAGGATATACATGTATATCTATTAGTATTAGATAAAAATAACATATACATGAAGCTAAACACATTTTTATGAAAATATGTACAAAATTTGGGAATACATGTTAAGATACAAGAATCATCAAAATAAGATTATACAAGTATATCTAATAGATACAAGTGAGCAATAAAACACAAGCACATAATAATCAAATGTGGCTCACTAGTTGTACAAGTATAAACACAAATTTTAATGAACACTACATCTAAATAAGCAATCAAAAACATGAAGTGCAAAAACATAAACAAACATGATCATTAGGGTAAATACACTGCTTTAGAGCTAGGATATACATAGCTAAACTATAGTGAGAACAAAAATAATAGTTCATATAAACATGGGGGTATCTTAATGACTATACATGTATATCACAAGTTTAATTGGCATAGCATTTAACATAATGAACATGAAAAATCAAAACATGCTAAAAGTCAATCAATGAGAGCATGTAATTAAAATAAGAAGTTAGAAATAGTTACCAAAGCATATGAACTATTCTCTAAGTCTCCAAACCATGTTGGTCCTCCCACCAAACATCCTTGAAGGTGATGCATCCAATGTAGTGTCTATCAAATAAAATGCTAATTAACAATTCGTTGTGTGCTTTTGCAATTCAGGTTGTATACACTCAGATTACGGTGAAGTGAGGCATAAGGTATATAGATGAGCGTTTCTTTGTTTGGATTATTCCTTCAAAGTACTTGTCTCATGAAGCCGTAAACTGAGTTTGTACAGCTAATTTTGCTTGTATTCGGTATTATCAATTTTATCTATATTCTATTGGCTTTTATATTATTTTTTTAGTTAGGAGACAATTCAGGTTATATGAACTCAGGATACAGTGACGTGAGGTATATATGGTATATATAAGGGTTTTCTTGTTTTATTCCTTCAACATACTAACCTTACGGATCGGTAATTTGGGCTTATATACTGGTTTACCATATTTAATACCTCATTCCCTTCTCCTGTATGCCTGTGCTTATGACACGATTTTCAATACATGCTCTTTGACTCGGATTTATCGATACATTTGTGCTTATCTATGCACGGCACTTGGCATTCACCACACCACTCTTTGGGAGTTCTGACTCCCTTGGATCCTCATGTCCAGATCCTAGAGCTTGGAACTTGTAAATTCTTCCGGTTACTGATCAGAGATACGCAGAGGAAGCGTGGATAATCGGCGGACCGTCTGGAGTCCCATTCTTCCAGGCCTCCTGCTCGTCTCTCGAGTTTTTCTTTTGTAACTCATGAGCATATTTTGTATTGTTCATAATTGTATATGCCTTTGTGTTCTCGCATTTACGTCTATCAGTAATGTTATATTCTTATAATATTGTATCACATCCTGTGTAACTTTATAATATACTCATATGTTGGAATAATACACTTCATACTTTCGTACTCTGATTCTTACATGTACTGATGCTTAGCGTATATATGTGAGGATATTTTCGGCCTATGTATATACGTCGTAGTAACATCTCTATACCCGCGGGATCAGGCATTACATTAACTATTTTCTTACACTCCAAATTAAGCAAATGGGTAATAGGATCTTCATCAATCAAGCCAAGTATACAGGAGAGCTTATAAAGAAATTTGGGCTTGAAAATGTGAAGATTAGCAAGACTCTCATGACTACCACAACTAAGCTTGATAAAGATGAACAAAGTAAAATGTTGACATTAAATTCTATCGTAGCATGATTGGTAGTTTACTTTACTTGATAGTAGGTACGCCAGATATTATGTTTAGTATGTGTCTATGTGCTAGATTTCAATCTTGTCCTAAAGAATCTCACTTGATTGTCATAAAACGCATTATTAGATATCTTAAGGGCACTACTGGAATAGGTTTGTGGTATCCAAGAACTGAAAATTTTTAAATGACGAGTTATTCGGATACCGACTATGTCGCTTGTAAAGTGGATAGGAAGAGCACAAGTGAAACTTATCAATTTTTAGGAAATTTCCTTGTTTCAGCCTTGTTTCATGGTCTTTTAAGAAATGAAATTCTGTAACCATCTCAACCGTCGAGGCGGAGTATGTTACTACGGTGCTTGTTGTGCATAAATTCTTTGGATGAAACTTACTCTCCTTGATTATGATTTGCATTTTGACCATATTAAAATATTTTGTGATAATATTAGTACCATTCATATGACCAAAAATATAAATCAACATAGTAAGACCAACCACAAAGAGATTAGATATCACTTTCTTAGAAATTATTATGAGAAAGGAGACATTGAGATTGATTATGTTTTTACAGATTTTCAATTAGCGGACATCTTTACTAAACCATTTGATTTTAATAAATTTTCTTTCATTTGTGGTGAATTAAATATTTGCATTATGAATTCATAATTCTTGTTTATTTTAGTATTTATTTTTATTCTTTCAATTGGAATTTCAAATTGGTATCTTTCAATCTTCAATTGATATTTTTTATTCTTTTTGATTTATGATATAAAGGGGGAGAAGATTTTATGAGTTATTATTATAAGATTTAGCAATTTATGATTATCTCTAATTCACGTTTGTCTGCATTATTTTTCTTTGTTGGAGGCATGGATGGAGGTTGGTTCATTTATGCATAAGTATTCCATATTTCATATATATACTCATATGCATATGACTTATTTTGACATTGCTATATCATTAGTCATGTATGAAGTAACTTGATAGATTAGCATCATTTTAGGGGGAGCTTTTCAAGCTTTCTATATTTATTTATCCTAAATAACTCATGCATTTTGTCATCATCAAAAAGGGGAGGTTATTGGCCCAAGGGTACACTCTTCGGTTTTGTTGATTATTACAAACCACATGAAGTTATACGGTATTAATTAAGTTCAATAGTTTTAAGTATTTCAGGTTCAAAGGACAGTTTGGCGTGATCTTTCTCAAAAGGAAGGTACTCTAGTCTTAAGATCATCAAGAAAAAAGTTCAATTTAGACGATCAAGATTTACATTTTGAGAAGCCATCTTGAAGACATAAACAACATACGTAAGAAAACAGAATATATAAAGTATAGAGTGTAGAATTGATGCTCAAGAAGTCACACACAAAAATACAAGTTTTCACATCTAGTTTTTTTCTGTTTTGATATTATAGAAGATTTGGTGTTTGATATATGTCTTATATTTTTTCAAATTTATATATCCTATCTCTATCATGTATCTCATAGCCTAAGTATTGTCAAATCATTTTTCAAACTATTATAAAATATTAAAAATAAGTTTAATTTCAAAATTTATCTAAAAATATGTTTTTAGGCTAGGGCAGTTAACCGGACCACCTGGCCAACTTGGCTATATGTTTATGCATGTCGTGCACGTTTGTCGGGCGACCGACCAGTTTACCGGCAAACCTGACGGTCAACCGGGCGGTCGACTGACTGTCGGAGCCTTAGTCTCGGTTGGAATCGGTCGACCGGGTGGTCGACCGAAGTCAACAGTTAGTTCGAATAATTTGAACTAATGGTCGACCAATCAGTCGACTGAAGTTCTGACAGAGCTACAATAACAGCTAGTTTTTAAAACGGAATTTTAATTTATTCTCTAACGGATTTTTTTTTTCTATTTTTGGACCTAATCTCTTTCCTAGTGACCTGATGAGCTATTCTAACAGTGTTTATCACTTTCCTATATATATAGTTCATTTGAAAAAGATTAGACATAAAGAATTTTTTTGATTTTGAGAAATAATTTAAAAATCAAGTTTATTCAAAAGAGAGTTTTCTAGTTTTCTTGTTTTAAGTGCTCTCAATTCCAAACCAATTTCTGCAAGTTTTCAGCTCTTAAATTCAATCATTCCAATTGAATTTTCTCTCTCACAAACTTCTTGAACCTCACTTCTCATCATATACTATAGGAAGTTGTAAAAGGGAGCGTTTGTGATCTTTGTGGTCACCAAGAGCTTGTAAACTTCATTAACTTTGTGCTACCTCTTTTGTAGAGGATTGAGAGTTGGAGTTGTATACTCCGATCTTGTGTAGACCATTGTACTTCCTTTATGGAGGCTCCTTTATGGAAAGATCGTTAGTGATAGTGAAATCCTTCAAGCGGTGAAATAAAGCTTTGCGTTTGAACCTTGAAATAAATCTCTTAGTTTACGATTGCTTTCTCTCTTGGTCTATTTTACTTTCTATTGCTTACGCTTGTATTTTACATTCATTTGCACTTGTTATTCATTACTAGCATCATCTTACTTGTCGATTTTCACTCTCTCAATCAAGAAGGTAATTGAGCATCTCAACTGATTGTCTAGATGAATATGGAGGAGAAGTTGTAGAGCCCTTCATAGGGAATTCGCTTCACTTCTTAATTTAAGCTGATTGTTTGCATTATTCATTTCATAATTTTTTTTTTTTCCGTATTATTTGGCATTAGATTAGCACCAAACCTATTCACCCCCCCTTTAGGTGTACTTTCAGTTGGTTGGGGTGATTTTTGTTTCGTCCGAGTTGACTAACTCGGGTGAACTAATTTTTTTTAGTGATTGGCTTGGCCGGGGTTGCCAACACCGTTCAAGTTAAAGCTTATTTTTTTTTCTAAGGATGAGTGCGGCTTCTTATGAGTGAGTTGATTTTTGTGAATTTTAGGCTTGACGGCCGAGCCAAAGTTTTATTTTTTTAAATTTTTGCTTGGCAACAAGACCAAGCTGACGTTGCTCGCAAAATTTAAATTTTTTTTTAATTTTTTGAAAATTGCATGTGAACTTGTGAACGGTGCATGCAACATTCACATACATGTTATATACGTTGCGTGCAACGTTCACATGCATGTGAGATGTGAGTGTTGGTTTGGAACCCAAATTTTTAAAAAAATTTGAATATGCTTCAGCTGGGTTGCCAACCCCACCGAGCTAAAAAATAAAAATATATATAGTGCAATCGAGGTTGGCAACCACACTCGATCAAGCATAACGCCAAAAAAAATTAATTCGCCTAGGGCTGCGCACTCCGAGTGATCAAAAATTACCCCCAGCCAGCGTCGGCGCTGACGTGACTTGTTAGATGTCTATTTTTAAAAATATTTTTTAAAAGGGTCTGTTTTGATAATTATTTAATGGTTTTTTTAAAAAAATTGCCCTTTGGAATTTATTTGCAAATTGAAAAAGTTATTCATACATTACACAAATTCCTAGACGCACCCAATTCAAACCCACCCAAAGAATCTAGCACACGACGGGTGTTTGGTTGCAAGGAAGTGGGCGGAAGTAAGGAAATATGGAAGTATAATTGCTCACTTTCCTATCTATCCAAACACTGGAAAAGGAAAATAAGAAAACCCTTTTTCCTTTTTTCTTCTCTCTTTTACACAACCATTTCCTCACTTCCAGAGTGCTACAGTTAATTTTGTGGTCATGTAAATCTCATTTGTAATAAGTTGTAGCATAAAACAGTTAATTTTTTAGTCATGTAAATCTCACTTGCATTCTAATTACAGTCTATTTTTTATTTTTCTTAATTAATTTTTATTTTAATATTATTTTGAGGTCAACTTTGTGGTCAACTTTTCCACTTCCACTTTTCATTACTATCCAAACACTGGAAAAGACATAACATTTTTCAAACCACACTTCCCAACAACATCCAAAAATCGGAAAACTTACTAACCAATTCTTAAGTTTCAAAGGGAACTATTACCACTTCCTCACTTCCTTACTTCCTCACTTCCACCTTAACCAAACAGGCCCGACAACAAAATTGTCTTACTTTGGTCAATCCATCAGATAAAAGAAGAAAACAATTGTAACTGATATGAAAATTACCATTATATGCTCAAACCCTCGAATAAAACCCTAATCAAGATGAAGAAGACATCATCTTCCTCCTCCCCTTGCTTCTCCTAGACAATTTTAAGAAGTAAAAGAAGTCAGTGGCAAAATTTTCGTAACTGTTTTTGTTGTCTTTCTTGCTTTTCTTTATATAGTTCACATTTAATTGTTATTTTATTAGATACATGTTTAATTCATATAAAAATATCGAATAGTATCCAACAAGAATCATATGAGTACGTATTGAATACGAATACATGACCTATTTAAAAGAATCAGTGCATCTCAATTAACTATTGCTTTTAATCTCTGTTGACCTAATGATATTACTATGTCAAAAAGAAATTCAAATTTAACACAAAGGCACACCATTTGCAAGAAGTATTGAGTGCAAATGGGCTGCTCTCTTATATTATATTATGTTATGAGAAAAATGTGCCTCAGCCGCCAGCTGATAGATTCTCTCAGCTGGCAGCGATGTGACTGAATCTCAGTCACAAATCTTAGGCGCAACGCTATCATGATCGCAATTTTTGTGAGGACTGCGACCACGTCGCAGTATTTTTTTGTGAGAACTGTTATTATGGTTGCAGTGTTTTTGTGAGGACTGCTATCACGGTCGGGATTTTTTTAAGAACTGCGATTATGGTCGCAGTAAAACACTGCAACCATGGTCGGGATTTTTTTAAGAACTGCGATTATGGTCGTAGTGTTTTTGTGAGAACTACTACCATGGTCGCGATTTTTTTTAAGAACTGCGATTATGGTCGCAGTTTTTTTGTGAGACTGCTACCACCTAATTTCACTGAGAATATCTGAAATTTTTAAGACTGCGACCAAGTCGCAGTACCAGCTGAGAGAGTTCTCTCAGCTGATGGCTGAGATACAAATACCACTTATATTATTATTAAAACCGACCAAAGAGAAGTTTTTTGTCTCTCAGCTGGCTGTTGAGATACAGATACCTCTTATTATTATCAAAACCATTCAAAGGGAAGTTTTCTCCTGTGACTAATATAGAAACTTTGTCATCCGTCCGTCTTCGCGCTCCTTCTTCCTCCTCCCTCAATTTTCCCTCATTCTTCTTCCTCTCCCTCTTTTTTCCTGACTGATCGATTGATTTTTCACCGACAGTGGCAATACACTAGTATTATTACGAATTTTCTCCCGTGATTCACATAGAAATTTTATCCATTTGCCAGTCCGTCTTCATCCGCGTGAGGCTTCCTTCTTCCTCTCTCAACTCACCCGCCTTCTTCTTCCTCTTTCTTCCTTTCTCAACTCCCCCTCGTTCTTCTTTCTTCTTCCTCGCTCATCCTTCTCCTTCTCCTGTCTGATCTGCCGGTATCTCACCGATAAAGACAGTTTATTATTAGTATTATTATACAGATAAAACACTCTTATTATCATAAGAAAATCACAAACAAATTAATGATAGATTGAGGGGAGGCATGATGTTCGGATATGGTGACAGCTAAGGGCGAACTCAATCAGACCTCGGTTCCGATGCTGACGCTCGCGGCAGTGCCCATCACAACCCAGCAAACCCCCGCCGCGAATCTGAGCGAGAATCCCCTTCTCCGCCACCGGCGACAGTTATTCTCTGACACCCCCCAACCAAAAAGAAAGGGAAAAAAAACAACAAAAACAAAAAGAGAGTAAATCTAACTTCGACATCTTAAAAGAAAAAAGGAGAGACAAAATAGGGAGGGCAGCAAAAGAGAGAGAGGGAGCACAAATCGGAGCTTTTATTGAAGGGAAAAAAAAAAAGAAGAGAGAACGGGAGGAGAGAAGAGAGGTAAGGAGAGAGCTTGTTGCAGTCCGGCGTGTACCTCCTCGAGAGAGACCGCCTGGTTCACTGCTTCTGCTTATCCTCCTCCTTTATCCTTCCCTTCTCCATTTCTACCATTAAACCTGAATCTTCCTGTTTTTCTCATTGGCATTTCCTCAAACACGTTGCCATCGCGTTCTTCTAAAGAGTCAGACTTGATAGGTTCTAAGAGAATGGGGGGACTGAGAATGGCCTTCTTCGGCACTGAATCACGAGAAACGGAATAAAGCGTGGTGTCAGGTGGTGCCATTCCCTTGTCATTGACGAAATCTGACGATTATCTTGAGCCCGTCTATCTGCAGCCGTGAGGGAAAATGATATGTACATGGAGTCTCCTTGGGTTTCAGTCGCCCGACGTCTTGTGGGTTGCGTTGATTCTTCTGCTTCTCTTCGAGAAGTGCTTGTCGCTTAATGATGAAGGTATGACAATGCTCTCTTTTCATTGAAAAGTTTCAAAATGTTCTCACTTTTTCTCATTAGGCATTGTGCATTCTCAAATAATAGTGTTTCATGGTTAATGCCCGCCCGCAATTTATCCTTGCCATCATAATTAGGGGTGCAAACAAATATGATTTTATCCGACCGTATCCGGATTCAGATTCGAATTTTCTGAATATGGTAAGTGTTCTCTTACCAAAATTTTGAATATGAGTATGGTTTTCCTTCATAAACTTTTTTCTGATTCGACGAATATCATGTTGGTCCGAATAGGATTCGAATGAGATCCGAATATCCGCTAGGTTACTTATACTAGCAACATATACAAAGAGCTATGACATCTCTTAATTCACAAAATTCTGGTGTAACGAGTTGTACACACTTCATAAATAATTAATGCAGGGATATAATCTTTTACTTAGTTAGCGAGACTAATATTTATAATATTTTTGTAAGATTAGTTAATGACAGCTTCATAGCTTTATTGTACAAAATTAATCTGAAAACGTCATCAATACCGCATCTTCATCTCATCACTTCTAATAAATTACTATATTTTTAGAATTATCTTTTTGAAATTCGCATATGTATCCATTTTTCTGAATGTCCATATCTTATCTTTTTTTATTTTTATCAAATATGATAATGCTTTTCATGATCCCTAAAGATTCGGATCCGTATTCGTATTCGGGACACAAAAACAAATATGAATATAGAAACATACAGATCCACTCCATATCCGATCTGTTTGCACCCCTAATCATAATACTCATATGTTATTCATGAGTGTTCTTGTTTGTTGTTGCTATAGATGCTATTTTTTTATATTTATGTATGGTTTTAATTCTAAGGTTGCTGTGATTTTTTTCTTTTAATTAGACATATTTTACTTTACTTTCTATTTCCAATATTTTAACGTTGCAAAACTTGTGTTGCTTTTATATGTAAAGTTATTTTATTATAGGGCTCCTCATTTTCATTGTTGACTATAGGCATTTCATCTGAAAACTATTGTAGCATTTCTTTGAATTATTAGTTTTCGTTATTAAAAAATGTGGAATGAGAAAGGAAATTGGCTTTTTAAAACAATGAACTTTGAAAATAGTAATTCAAATAAACATTTCAAATCCATGCTTTTAAAGATTCTTGTAGTTCTCTCAACAATCTAACTGGATATTGTGGAAAATCATATAAATGAAAAAGTATTCTGACAAAAAAGTTACAACAGTAGCCTATAGTTTTATCCTTGCATCCTGATATGATACTTTGATGTGAATAAAGGACTAGCTTTGTTGGAGTTCCGCTCAAAGGTGGATTTTGATCCTCATGGTGCCTTCAAGAATTGGGATCGCAAGGAACAGGATCCATGCAGTTGGTCAGGTGTTCATTGTATTGATGGTAAAGTAGAAACTTTGTAAGTCCGTTATCCTTTTTTTATTGGTATATCTAGTTCCATTATGGGTTTTCATATGTTGCTTTTACTTTGGACTTGTCTTTTCAATCAGGTTTCAATCTTCATGTCTGTTGTAGAAATTTCTGAAAAGGATCATATTTACTTGCCCTGTATTGTTAAACACGTGATCATAAAAACTTCAAACCTCCTTTATATGACCAATAATTTTCACTTTATGGTGTTTCCTCTTCAAAATTTTTGTTCATGTTTTATGATGATCCTAATAAATCTAGGAATATTGAGGAGTCTACATGTCAATTATATGCTTTGTCATTTATATGTTTTGTTTTATTGCAATTAAATGCCCGCCTGCAATTCTTTAAATTAATGTAAGTATAATGCCCATGAGTTCTGTGTGCAATTACTGGATGGAGTTCATGTAAAAGTGTAATTGTTGTTTTCTCAATTTCCAAGGACATGGAGAAATTGACAAATGAGGCAATAAATGAGGGTGCATGTGTTAATAATGTTTGAGTAAAACTAGATGGCTGGGATTTTAATTAAAAGATAACACGGAAAACCGTGCTTGGATGAGACTACCATGATCAAATCACACTAGTAAACCCTTCTCGAGGGTTTGCATTACATTTAGTAGGTTGTTGAATTTATTGTCTCGAATCTATTTGAGCGGGACAAGAGGCAAAGATGGTTCATATGGGTTGTAAGCATATTGGACACTTCCATCAACTGTTGGCCTATTGTTATAACAAATTAGTATTAAAACTGATGGTGGATCAAACCTTATTTGTGAATGCATGTGCTATAACCGATTGATGAAAAATTATTGGTGAGCTAGGCTGAAAATTTCATCGAGTGAGAAACCAAAACCAAAGCAGGCTATGGGCGAAGCCTTGAGTCAAGTTGAGGTACCAGAGTAGAGAATGAGCTCTCACTGAAGACGAGGAGTTGGAGCTAAAGGGGAAGTATCTTAGGTTGAAGTTGAGTTACTACAACCACATTGAGGTTTAAGGTAGAGCTCATAGTATATGCGGTTTAAAAATGAGCTGACTAAATTCAACCACAGTAGGGATTATTGAGATTCAGTGTCTTGAATCTACTTGAGTAGTTAAGAGAAAAATGGCTAGAGAAAAAAGATGGGTTTAATCTCATAAAGAATAAAAGAAAAAAATAGTTAAGTGTTTAAAAAAGGTTAGATCCAAGATTCCAATCCAACTTTTCCCTTTTGAGTCATATGGATTCTAAGAATATTTGACACTTCCATCAACTTAATGAGCTTATTGTCATAATATAAGTATTGGTACTCATGAATATTCTCAATCAAACTTCATCTCTTTTCTTTGTGCCGTTAAGTCTTTCCTAATTTAGGGAACTTCAGTTATTTAATAATATTCTTCTGCGAGTGTGAATATGAGGCATGAAGATGGATACATAATATGGGTACGACATGATACGAACACGGGGATACAATTAATTTTTAAAATCTAAGACAAGAGTACGGAATGAATATAACAAATATTATATGTATTTATTTGTGTTTCTTGTGTGTCCATATACATAGATATACACGCGTACTATTCAATGAACAAATATAGATATGAGATAAAAATAAAAGGGTAAATTTCACTAAACCCCGTAAGTTTTGGGTCATTCTCACTAAACCTCTTTATATATTTTTTTTGCTCTCACGAAATCCCCCTCAAGCCTGATTAGGCTAACGCCGTTAACGAAAAATGAGAAAAGACAATTTTGCCGCCCCTCTTTTGTTGCGGATTATTAGGTAACAATTCATAGTTTAATTATTAAACTCAATATGAAATGGGTTTATACCCATTATTCTTCTCTATCCGCATTTAGCAAACTTATGAACCCATCATCTAATCCTACCTCTAACCCATGAACCCATTATCTTTCCATTTACTAAAACCCTAATCCCATCTCTAACCCATGAACCCATCATTTTTTCATTTCCTTAAACCCTAATCATTATCTCTAACCCATGAACCCATCATATTTTCATTTACCCACATCTTAATCTCTTTTTACCCATGCTCAAACCCTAACCTTAACTCTAACCCATGAAACCTTAACTCTAACCCATGAAACCATCATTTTTTAATTTCTCAAACTTTATTCTATATCTATTTACTTAAACTCTAATCCTAACCCCTAATTTCCACATCTAACTCATGAATTCATCATATCATCTTCCATTTTACCTAAACTCCAGCTTTAGCTCTAGCTTTGGCCTATGAACCCATCATCTTTTCATGACCCAAACCCTAATCCCTACCCATTTATTCAAACCCTAATCCTTATCTCTAACCCATGAACCCATCAATTTGCCATTTATCCAAACCCTAATCCTTATCTCTAACCCATGACTTATCAATTTCCCATTTATTTAAATTCTAATGATGTTAAGTTTAATTTCATAAATGTGGTTTGGATCTATGACATGTTTAAATAGGTACACTTTCATTATCAAAACCCTAAAGATGTGAATTATGAAAATCATGATTTGAATGCTAGAGGAGAAAGTTTGCGAGTGAAGAGGTGAAGAAGCGGGTATGGACCTGTTATGGCTATTAATTCATAAAACTAAGATGTTAATTGACTACAGAGGGGTATTTTAGTCAAAAAAATTGATAATTATCATCACGTGCTATTTAACACTAACAGAAGGAGTGCATTTGATTAAATCAAAATACGTGATTTTGTGAGAGCGAAAATAAAGTAGGGAGGCTTAGTGAGAATGACCTAAAATATACGGGGTTTAGTGAAATTTAGCCTATGTTATATATAATAATAATTAAGCTTTACTTTTTATGTAACAATTGTATGAATTTGTTAGATTACAATAGTTAAAAGAATACAATATCTTAAATGTTATGAAATATTTTTGAGTCATATAAATCAATAACTATGTGAATGAACCTTATGAAAAACTATAATAATTATATAAATGCAATGCAAGTAATAGAGTTGTAAACGCTTCATTTAAATTTAGATTTTTTATAGTTTAATTTTGTAGTTTTGGTTATGTTTAGGATGTCTTTGATACATCTAGGACATATTGCAAAGTTTAGGATATACGTTACAGGAGTATTTGATACATATTGATCGAGTATTGATCAAGTATCGAAGTATCCAAGTACCGAAAAAGTATCCGATACGGGTACGTCTCCTTCGACAAAGTATCCGTGCTACATAGGTATCCATGTGAAATGTCATTTTAATTTGGTTGTGCACCTCATGTTCCTTCTGATTAATGGTCATTCTTGTATCGATTGTCGTGCCATCATCTAAATTTATCCTAATCTAGGGAATTTTCGGGTGCTGTACCCTAGTGGAAGCTAACATGCCTAAAAAGTAAACTAAGCAGAAAAATACTTGAGGTCTCACTACTTGTCATCTGATTATATTCTATCACAAACCACTTTTTTGCAGCTTACTTATGTTAAAGAAAATTGGGTGTTAGCCACGCAGGAAAAGAAATTCTTGATCCTTTTGCATGACCTTCAACTTGCGGTTTCTTTGTTACCAACTCCTTTTTGATGGTAAAAGTTTTGGAAATTGATGATAATTTACTTTCTTTTTGTTATTTTCATCTTGTAGTTGTAAACAAATTATTCAAAGAATTTTGATTAGTTAAAATCATGAACTTGAAATGCTAGAACCATAACTTACAGGCCTGTTTGATTTACGAAGGTAAATCTTCATGACTATACATGACTACATCTTTATTGATACTCACGAGGATTACAAAATACAAGTTATATAAATCCATGAGACTGTCTCCTTTTATAAAACAAGACCAAATTTTATTCTAACTATGATGAACACAAATACTACTAGAACTCTAAATACTCTATATATTGTTTCAATAATATAATATACTCTATTATATCTAACATTCCCCTTCAAACTTACGATGTCACAACATCGAGAGTTTTCCCTCCAAAAACATAAAAACAAGTAGCAAAACTGTTGAAATTATTGGCATGCAGATGCTTAATTGCTAAACGAATTACCCATGATGAGTTGTCGAGTAGCTGAATTGCTGAAAGAATAATTGCGAATTACTAAAATACCCAAGACAAGTTGCCGAGACCGAATTTTTGAAACACCAAAGTTAAATCCAAAAATCTTCCAATATTTCAAACATATCTTCCTCTTCTGCGCAGAAGTTGCAAGATCAAGAGTCAAAACGAACTGAATTAAAACCAAACTGAACTGAGACGAATTGCTGAAGACAAACTACCAAATTACCAAAATGCAAACCATGCCAAAAGAGATTTTTTTTTCCAAACCGTAACTGAAATCGAAACAAATGTGAACCGATCAAGAAATGAACCAAATCAAAGAAAACCAAAATGAAACTGAACCTGTCCAAACCAAAATTCTATCCAAACATGGAACCATACTAAATCTTCCAAATGAATTCACCAACATATCTATTCTTCCATTGCGTCACTAGATGCAGATCAATCTTCAAACAGAAGTTCTCAAAAACCAAAATTCCAAACAAAAACTTTCATGTTGAAAGTGTTGAAATTAGGCCTTAAACCTTTGATTTCCGCAATAATCGTACAAACTTCAAACAGTAGAATTTACCAAATTCACTTCCCCCATTGCGTTCAAAGCACCCGAAAACTTTGGAATCAACTCCAAGATTACCAAAATCAGCCTCCGAATCACCGAGTTACAAACAAAACAATTTTAGCCATTAGATCCACAAAATATTCAGACTTCTAGAATTCCAGACTTCAAGGTGATGAAATTGCCCGAAAGAGAGAAATTGTTGAAGAACGACGCAATTGTTGAAGAACGATGCAAAACTAACATGAACTAAAAGACCATGAACAAATATTTTGAAAAAGATTCAAATTGCGAAAGCGAAAGAAGAAATTTCTTAACCTGATGCTCTGACACTATGTTAGATTTACAAAGGTAAATTTTCATTGACTTCAATGGACTGCATCTTTATTCATATTTTGAAGAGTCACAAAATACTATTACATTAATTCATGAGACTGTCTCCTTATATAAATCATACAAGATTAAATCCTATTCTAACTACGATGAATCTGAATACTATTAGAACTTTAAATACTCCATATACTTTTTCTGTAATATAATGTACTTTATTATATCAAACAAAAACTCATATCACAAGGTTCTCTATAGACCCCCTCTCTTGTGTTGGGTTCCACTTAAACATGCTTCAGCTCAATGTACACCTTCCGAAATATTTGAAGACTTTCATTAGTGATTTACGATTTCCTCTATTCTCAAACCAGAAAGAATCTTGACATGCCTCATCATATTTCTCTTATTCGGAAACCATTTGATTCAATCTCTCTTTCTACATTCAAGTTAGGAGAAGTTTGGTAAAGAACTAATAAAAAGTTGTCAATAATTTATGATTATTTGGGATTTCTACTATTGATCCTACAACCACCCTTTGAAAAGGATTGTCCGCTAATTTATTTTTTATGTTCAAAGCATGTACCCCAAACATAAATATGTGGTACAAATATGACATGCAATAGAAAACTGTAGACATTAGAAAAATGTAGGATATGACCTGATATGTCACTAAATTTCTTTTCGTAATTGTGTGTCCCTGTGTTACATGTTGAGTTGGGCAACAAACATGTTGACATGGTTATTCCCAAAAGAAAATAACATTGCATTGCAACTACGTAGCACAAACACTCCTGTGATGAAGCCGTGTCATGTTGAATACGTGTCTAACACGCGTGTCGGACACACATCTCTTGTGTATTTTTAAGAGTTTGTCACATGTTGACATGTCGTGCCCATGTTGATATGTCTGTGCAATATAAATGGCAATGCCACACCAGTTTTGAGTATGATGTTGGGTGTTTGTCCTATGTGGACATAGTTTCATGTTATCACTCTAACTTGTTTTTAACTTGCAAACATTTCATCAAAGTTTTCCTTATTTTTCTCACTCTCAAAAGTATATGTTTTGCAGTCTGACTGTACACACGCAGATGTCTACTTTCAAAAGTATTTGGAGGTTAATCCTTCCCACTTCAATGATCATGTGCTTCAAATGAAGTCCACTCTCTTAAAATTGATCTAGAATGTAGAGTGTTTTTAGACCAAAAATATAATAGATTTGAGTTTTTTGCCTATGAATCAAGTAAAAAAAGTGATTGGCACAAAATAGCATGTTGTTTAGAATACCGTTTGGGCTACAATTACTTGATCCAAACTTTTGAACATGATTTAAGCACTTAAAAAACTTTTACACCATTTTTTGTTCTCAAATATTGTACTTTAGATGTTAAACTAAACAACTTGCTATTTTTGGCCACCTATTTTTGCGGCTATATGATTGCATTGTGCAACAAACTGAAAAAGACATTTGATTTTTGGGTTTCTAGTTTCAATAGATTGGATTTTCAATTTAGTTTTCCTATCTTTGTGTGTGAACACAGAGAATTTGCATCCAAATCCTTCATTAAAGAGCCTAAGTCTATCTCATTCATACACAACACACACAAATACACACGCACATATATATTTTTGAACGGTAAAGCAAAATGAGAGTACAAAATATTACATTGAATCCAACCTCTAATAACTATCGCATGAGAACCAAATCACTCAATACAATTCTTAATAACTCATAATAACCAAAAAGCTCATCATATAAGCATTAACACACTAAATAATAGCTTCGTGACTCGCCTTGAAGAAGCACGATCCATCTCGTTACATCTACCACTCGGAAGATAATATAAGACGCATAATATCTGGTCTCTTGTTGATCATTAACTCACATATGTGAGTTATCTAGATCTACTAATCGAAATAAAGAAAATTTTCTTATAGACCTCAAATTGATTAAATTTACTGATCAGAGCAAAGATAAAGGAAAAAATGATGGCTGACCCTCTTGCAAGTCCAAACCTTGGATGGGTATCAGATACCTCGATCGCCGTCAAGCAACTATGAACTTGATCATTGGTGAAACCATTGAACTTCTTATCTCGAATCTAAACATAACTCATTACCATAGATAATCCATAGCAGCCTCACATGAGAGAAGAAGAGATCACAAGGAGAAATTGAGATGCTTAAGATTGCTAACCACTTAGTAGTTGAGATTGCAGGAAGTCTCTTGCTCGTCCTTTCCCAACTGTGAAGATGAACGATGAAGCGTAGTCTTTGTCTCAATCAAACCACGTATTTAATGAGAAGTCAAGGTGGCATGAACATTAACCACCCCACCAATTGAGATCACATGAAGTCTCATGCACATCCTGAGCCAATTACGAAGATGAACAATGAATGGTAACCCTTGCCGCTATTAAACCTCTCACAACTCTCTAGCACCCTCTCGCAACTAAGGGAGAGAAAACGCTAGCCAGAGGAATAAAGCGAGGTGAGGGGGAGTTATGCGCGACTTCCCCTTCTAGGGTTCTACCTTTATATATATAACTAGCTATAATGCTCGAATTATTTTTACAATGGATTAGCGCCCTAATTTTTAGTGATCTTAGTGTGATTATTGGGATAGTTAATTAATAATTCCTAATTTAATTATATGCAAGAGAATTAGTATATTTAATGGATGAGTTTGTGCGTATATTTGTTTGTGTATTTACAAATATACCTATGTTGGTTGCATATAAAATTGTATATAAATAATTATACCTAACATGTATTATACACCACTAATTATTCAATTAATTTTAAATAAAGATTAAGGGAAGCATGAGGTGGCTTGGCAAGCATAAGGTGGTGAAGAGAGAAGCTGACTTGGGAGTTAAGCGATTAGGTGGCACGGTGAGATTAAATTTGAGAAAATATAAATGTGAGAAATGGGATGAAATTACCATTCTTATCCCCTCTCTAGCTCTCTCAAGCTCCCTCTCCCTTTCCATCTCTTGGTGGCCGGTGGTAATAGGCCGATGACGGGCGGCGACGATAACGATTGGTGGCCGACGCATCCCTTTCTCTTGGTGATTGGGGGAGGCTAGGGTGCATGCTAGGGAAAGGGCACGCTCGAGCTCAGGGCATAGGCACAAATAGGCGCGGGCACGAGCGCGCGACATGCAGGCGCATGCGCGACTAGCCGAGGGGTCGAGCGGGCATGGCCAAGGGGCCGAGGCTAGAGGGCATGTTCACACTACAATGCATTGTTTTTCATAAATAATTCAAAGGGAAAAACTTACAAAAATTTTCGAAGAGAAATTATAAGTAATAAAATGAAAAATTACAAGTGTTCTCTTCTAAGATTTTTAGAGAAGTGTGCCGATAGAAGTCTGATCAGTGTGCGATCACTTTGTCTCTTTGACCACGCGATCAATCGATCTTGGATGCTCTCGTCTGGAAATTTCTTCTTGTCTGATTCGAGAATTTCCTCGATGCTTGAAGAGAAGCTTGGGAGAGTTCGAAAGAGCTAGGGTGTCGTAACCCTTTGGTTAGTTCAATGAACTGAATTAGTGATTCACTGTCGAAAGCTTTCGCTAGAAGAACACAAGTTCTTATGTTGAAGAAGAAAAGTCTCTCTTTCTCTCTTGAAAATGGTAGCCTTTGGGCTCTTTGATGCTTTTCAATGCTCTCTGCGCATCCCCCTCTGCTCTGGCTTGAGCCTAACCAAGGTTCAGGTGAAGCTAAAAGATAGCTCTCAAGCAGAGCTATGAAAATCTTCAGGCGAAGTAGAAGTTAGCTATGAGCTATGCCAAGCTTTAGGCGAACCTAGAAGTTAGCTCTCGGGTGGAGCTATGCCAAGCTTCAGGCGAAGGTAGAAGATAGCTCTCTGTGGAGCTATGCCAGGATTCAGGCGAAGGTAAAAGTTAGCTCTCAACAGAGCTATGCCAAGCTTCAGGCGAAGCTAGGTAAGGTTAGCTTTTCAGGCGAAGCTAGCCTTTTGGGCTCAGACAAGGCTAAGTGTTGAACTAGCTTAGCCTTATAGGCATGCCTGGGCCTATTCAAAAGCAATGCTTGGCCTACCGATCGCTTAGCTTAATCAGTAGGGTCTAAATGACTACTTTATCCATCAGGGATGGGCACTAGCTGGGAAAAGAACGAACTGGTCGTCAGTTTGTCTGCGACTTGTCTTTTGAAAGTGTCGGCAAGTTAAACGTTATACAGACTAGTTATAAAAATATCTGAGAATTTGTCTTTTATAAGTGTCAACAAACCCCCTTCAAAGTTTTTAAAGATCCGTAATGGGCTAGTTCAGATTCTAAAATACTTTGAATTTATAACTCATGACCTAAAATTTGACATTGCTTAGGTAATTTGACTGTTGATTTTTTTTATTATCCATTGATGGATGAATAATTGACTGGATGCAACTGGATTTGATTAGCTTCGCTTGTTATCACTCGTAGGTAATGATGTCGCAGGTTAAGCCTCGTAAGAAGGAGAGTTGAGTTAGCTCTTGAAAAAGTTAAAATCAGAGATAGCACTCTATGAAAATTAGCTCCCAAAAGAGCTGAGGGTGGAGATATCATTCCTTCAAAATTAGCTCCTGAAAGAGCTAAGGGTGGAGATAGCACTCCGTGAGGATAAACCTAATTGAGCCTATTCAGAGGTAATATGGACATGATATGGCTAAATTAGGGAGAGGTTATTAGGGATTCGTCTGTTCAGAAGTGATATGGACATAACAGAACAAGAGCTAGAATAGGTGAACTCAGTTCAGGGACCTGTTTATTCAGAATTAATCATTAACATGATAGACTAAGACACACTAAGTCCTTAATCTGGTGGTCAGAGGTTATAGTATTAACATGGCAGTCATAGGGACTCCAGAGTGAATTGGATTGGGCACCTGTTGGTTCAGAGGTAATTTGGGCATGACCAAGTTAGTGACACCAGGTTTGCAATCCGATGTTCAGCGGTTATAGTGTTAACTTGACAGCTAGTCTATAAAGGACTGCAAGGGTGAATTGGATCAAGTCACCCATTAGTTCACAGATAATTTGGACATTACCAACTAAGCGACACCAGGCTCGCAATCCGCTCTTCAGAGGTCATAGTGTTAACTTGACAGCTAGTCCATAAAGGACTGTATGGGTGAATTGGATCTGAGCACCCGTTGGTTCAGAGGTAATTTGGACATGACCAAGTAAGCAATACTAGGCTCGCAATCTGCTCTTCAGAGGTCATAGTGTTAACTTGACAGTTGGAACTCCCGACCTTGACTGGGGAAAGGAGAACTAGGTTATGGACTGTCTGTTCAGAGGTGACGAACTGGACATGACAGTTTTAGTACCATAAAAGGACTTGCTGTTCAGAGGCCATACAGGAGTAACGGCTTTAGTTGGCTTGTCTGTTTAGAAATAATATGGACATGATAGTTTAAGTTATAAAAATAATCTGCTGTTTAGAGGCCATGCAAGCGTAACAGAGATTGGCATGGACTTTGTTTGTTCAGAGGTGACGAACTAAACATAACAAGTTAAGTTCCACAAATATAGGGATCCTTTTTATTCAGAGGTAACATGGACATGATAGATTAGGAACACTTAAGATTAGCGAAGAGATTCGCTGGTGAGTAATATGATAACTCATGCCAGGCTGCAAGAATGTCCTGCTGGGATAGTGTAGAATTCCACAAAGAGTTTAGCGCTCCTTGGGGAATATGATAAGGGCAAATAACATCCCCTCTAATGTTTTATAAGAGAGTTGTTAGAGGTAATCGTTAACGTGATAAATACCTCATTGGGGAATGAAAATTCTGTGTATTTTTTATAGAGAATTTAGCATTCTCTGGGATGTCAAAGGTAATCAATAACGTGACATTTACGACTCGCAAGGGAATTTTGAAGAAATTGTTAGAGGTAGTCATTAATGTCACAACTGGAAAACTCGCTGTGGAGTTAAAAGGGAATCCCATAAGGGATTATAGAGAATTTAGCGTTCTCTATAGGAATTTGCAGGAGTTTGTCAAAGGTAATCATTGACATAATAGCTAAATTTCTAGCTGGGGAATAAAAGGAGGTTTCGTCAGAGGTAATTGTTAACGTGACAAATACTTCATTGGAGATTAAGAATAATTTGTCAGATGTGTGATGTTAACTTGACAAGGATTCGTTTTACTGTTAGAGGTGTGATGTTGAACACAATAGTACTTTGAGTGAACTTGTCATTCTATTGGAGAGAATGACATGTGAGGTTTGATCCTGCTAGGGATTCTGTAAAAGTTTTATTGTCAGAGGTGTAATGTTAACATGATAGGCTCGACCTGTAACTCATTTCATTGGGAAAGTGGATACGTCCTACCATTTTATGAAAGGAAATTGGTAAGAGATTTTAGAAGGGAAGACAGTATCACGTCACTTAGGATTTTTAGCAAATCCTCAGCTATCAACGGATTTGATTTGTCTTTACCAACTACCATTTGAGTTAGGCTAGCTATGCTATTCCCCTTAACATGACGAGTTGCCGAAGATTTTTCATTGGACTTAAAAGTCAATTTTTTCTTCTATCCTTAGCTGTCATAGCCATTAGTTTGCTATATACTTTCTGAATTTTCACTCCACAGATGACTTCTAAAATCTCGCTGGAGATTAAAGAGGTGAGTACAAACTCTATGGGGAATTATATCGGGAGTGAGAATGAATTATCAGAGGTAATCATTAACGTGATAGTTGAATATCATTGTCTCCACTTGAGATGGTGGGATTGCACCCAGAATCATTTGGGAAAAGAGAAGATTCCATGAAGGAATGAAGTAGTCAAAGAATTTTAACTTGATGATCAGAGGTATATTATTAATTTGATCATGAATAACATGCCATTTGATTGGCATCATAAGCGTACTCTCATTTTGATCAGCGAGGCAGTACGATCCATTTGAGTAGGCTGTCTCTACTACAAATGGTTCTTCCCATTTGGTTGATGGAGTGACATACTTCAACCCCCTGTATACTTCCCGAAGTTGTTGGCTGTTGTGTCTCATCGGGTGTCTGGTTGTACTGTCTTAAGTACTTATCTTCCAAACCAAGTGTCCGCGGGCTATAAAATAGCGACTGAGACGATTGTCTCCTCTTCAGAGCTATTGAAAGGAGTTGCTAGTGTAGTGTCATCTGCCGCGAGAGACTTTACAAGACTTGCTTTTAGCTTTTGACTGGCTTGAGTCTCATTGCTTTAGCCGTTAATGAAATAAGACCCTTGGCTTTCTGATTTTGAAAGCAAAATGTATATTACTTCCATTTTTCCTTCCAAGATAGGGGTTAGGCATTGGCCCTCTTTTTCTGACTTGAGTCAAAACGCCCGCCTCAATTAGCGCTTGAATTTTATTCTTAAGGACATTACACTTGCTGGTAGGATGATGAATCATCTTGTGAAAAAGACAATAGTTGGGATCATTTTCATCCAACTTCGTCTGGGCGTCTAGCTTCTGACTTCAGCTTGTTGTCTTTTTTGAGTAAGTGGAAGATTGTCACCACATGCTTATCTCCAAAGGAGTATTGTCTCAAGTACTCCAGAGTTCTGTTGGAGTCACCCTTCTTTGATTGGGTTTCTCTAGATGCTTCCACCATAGTATCGGTATCAGAAGATTGAGCTGTGTCATGGCTTTTGCTGTTGATTCCCCGCTTGCTTTCGGAGGTGGAGGGCTTAAAGTTTTGAGCTGATTTCTCAGCTATTTCAGCTTGTTCTACAAGCTCCTTCCATGTGTGAGCCTTAATTGCTCCCATGCGAACTTTCGCTTTATCGAGAAAGTTGTTCCTACATGTTTGAATCAACATAGGTAATGACATCCCTGCAGAGCATAGTAAAGAAAGCTTGCGAAACCTCTCTATGTAGTCTCATACAAACTCTTCTTTTTGGGCAGTAGAGAGGAGTTTGTCCATAGTTACCTTGGTATCATCCTCAAACAATCTGGAGAGGAACTGGGTTTCCACGTCAAGCCAGGTTTTAATAGAGTTCGCGGGGAGACTCCTGAACTAGTCAAAGGCTACCCCCTTGAGGGTGCCAATGAATAGTTTGGCCATGATAGCATCATTATTTATCACATTACCAGTTTGAGACCGAAAGTAATAGATGTGCTGATTTAGCGAAGTCTTGCCATCGTATGAGTGCAACGTCACCGACTTGAACTTCTGTGGATAGGGAATAAAATCCCATTCCAGCGGGTAAGAACGAACAGTCCCTACTTTCTTCAGTTCATCCCACTGGGCAAGGGATGTTAGCTAGGCTTGGATGCCTTTGACGACATTGACTGAAGATGACGCAAGTGAAGGTGGTTGCCCAGTTTTGTGACGGCTACGGTTGTCGTTATTATTATTACATCATCATTTTGTTGGGAGAGGATTTGTTCCAACAGGCGCTGAATATTGTCGAGGGTGTGGTGCTAAGCCCTAATGGCCTCCTCCTGAGCTTCCATACGTCGCTGAAGATCGCCATCATCACCATTGCCATGTTGACCGATATAAAGCCCGTTTGGACAGAACTGATGGTACCAAAAGAAGCATAACCGCTGCATTCCGATTCATCGTCTGATCATTGGAACATATATTACATTGTTTTGGGTGATGTTGCACCTCTTGATGTATGAGGTTATTCAGAATAGGGTACAGATACCCTGGATCAGGTGCCTCTAAAAACACCTTCGTGTTCGACCAAGACCTGACCTAAATCGGGGTTATAGTCAGAATCTGGTGATGGAGGAGGGGCAGGAACAACCCCCTGTTTCTTACTCGAGATCGCCGTGGATCATTCCCACGGCTTGCCATATTGACAGAGGCTGCGAGAAGATCATCAGAGATCTTCGAAGACTTCTTCTTTAGAGGTTGGGACCTCTTAGATGTCTTGACAGAGAATTGATCGAAATCGATTGTCAGTCATGGAGACAACTGCTTGCGCAGTGAAAATACACTATAGGGATTGACCCTAAGCAGCAGTGGATAGAGTGCACTATCATGAAATTGCATCCCACTTGTTCGCACTGAGACGGGAAGATGTCAACTTGTTCCTCTGAGCGAAGCTTTCGCTTGTTGCTTAAGTACTCCCTTAAGTTGGGATTGTTGGATTCGTTCATATCAGAGTCTAAACGAATGAGACCCAACCGGTCTTGCACTGATGGCCGAAGAGTTTGAAGACAACTCCTTGAGAGGCTTTTGGCTTGGCCTCTTTAGCAAATTTTGCTTTTTAGCTTTCAAAAAGCAACAAACGACTGTTTCTTTAGCTTTATACAAAACTTTAATAGCTTCGCCAGAGGCGATTTTAGCTTCGCTAGAAGCTGCTTTAGCTTCGCTGGAAGCTATTTTTGCTTTGCATGAAACTATCTTGGCCATGTGGGCTGAAGTCTTAGCTTCGCATGAAGCTATTCTAGTACTGCCGCCAAGGGCGTTAGCTTCGCATGAAGTTGCAGCCTTGTACAAGGCTTTGATCTAGTGTCGCCAGAGGCTCTAGTTTTTCCAGAAGCTGGTTTTTTAACTTCACATGAAGCTGTTTTGGCTTTTAAAAAGCCTTAGCTTTGCAAGCTATGTCAACCTGCAAAGGGCTTTAACTTCGCCAGAAGTAGTGCCACTGAGGACACTAGCTTTGTCAGAAGCTTTTTTAGTACTACGAGGCAGCGCTTTAGCATTGCAGGCTTGCACTTTAGCACTGCACTATGCTTTAGCCTTGCCTAAGGCTGGGAGAGCATTAAGAGAGGGCGAGGCCCTCTTAGCTTCACAGGAAGCTGAAATAGGGTTGGTGGGCACCCTGTTAGCCTCGCCTGAGATTGAAACAGACTGTTTAACAATCTTGCTAATCTCGCCAGTGGCTATAATAGGCTCGCACTGAGCCGGTTTAACCTCAGCAGAGGCTGATTTTGCCTTGCACTAAGCCAGTTTAGCCTTGATAAAGGCTTGATTGAGAGAATTAGCCAAAGGGACTTTGACACTAACCTGTGCTTGCGCACGAAAAGAGATCTTTTACTGCCCTGAGAGAGGTGTTCTTCGAATTTCTCTTGGTCAAAATTAATGACCAACATCTCGACGCTAAACCCGAGGGTCTGATTGTCGCATTGCGATACAACTTTCTCGTTGGTGGAGAAAGCATTCCCAAGCGGAATCACCATCTTGTTTTCCATAAATAATTCAAAGGGGAAACTTACAAAAAGATTCGAAGAGAAATTATAAGTAATAAACAAAAAATTACAAGCGTTTTCTTTTGAGATTTCTAGGGAAGTGTGCCGCCTTTGACCACGCGAGCAATCAATCTTGAATGCTATCGTCTGGGAATTCCTTCTCGCCTGGTTCGAGAATTCTCTTGATGCTTGAAGAAAAGCTTGGGAGTAGTTGAAGTACCTGGGGTGTCGTAACCTTTTGGTTAGTTCAATGAACTGAATTAGCGATTTGCTGTCGAAAGCTTTTGCTGGAATAACGCAAGTTCTTGTGTTGAAGAAGAAAGTCTCTTTCTCTTGAGAATATAGCCTTTGGGCTTTTTGATAGCTCTCTGGTGTTTTTTAATGCTTTCTGTGCATCCCCCTCCGTTCTGGCTTGAGCCTAGCCTGCTAAAGGGCTATTTATATGCTCAATGAGGGGTGTTGGTTTCCTAAAAATTATCAAACAGCTATTAATGCAGCTGTTATGCCTCTGTGGTGAGGCTAAACAGCCTCTGGCGATGCTAAATTAGCGTTTGGCGAGGCTAGCCTGCCGGTTGGTTTAGGGGAGTTATGAACCCCTTAATTTTCTCCTCTTAATAAGGGATCATGGGTTTAACTACCCATTAAGCCCCTACTAACTTAGTGGGGCAGTTACCTTAAATCTAGCAAGGATTTGAAATGGTCAAAATGTCGTGGAGTTAAAACTCTAAAAGTTCCATGCGGAGCTAGCCCAGTGCGAGACTAAAGCTTCAGGTGAAGCTAGAGGATAGCTTCCGGGCGGAGCTATGCTAAGCTTCAAGCGAAACTAAAAAATAGCTCTCGGCAGAGCTATGCCAAGCTTCAGGCGAACCTAAAAGATAGCTCTCAAGCGGAGTTATGCCAAACTTCAGGCGAAGCTAGAAGTTAGCTTTCGGTAGAGCTATGGCAAGTTTCAGGCGAAGCTAGGGAAGGTTAGCCTCTCAGGCGAAGCTAAAGGGCTCAGGAGAGGCCAAGTGTTGAATTAACTTGGCCTTACAGGCATGCCGATGCCTATTCAAAGGCAATGCTTAGCCTACTGATCACTTAGCTGAATCAATAGGGTCTAACGACTTCTCTATCCATCAGGGATGGGCACGAGATGGTCAAAGAACGAACTGGTCGTCAGCTTGTCTTGGGACTTATTTTTTGGAAGTGTCAACAAGTTAGACGTTGTTCAGACCAGTTGTAAAAATATATGAGAATTTGTCTTTTATAAGTGTCAACATTCATATGTTTTGATAATTAATTGAGGTGAATTCAGTCACCACTTATCTAAAATTTAACTAAGAATAATTATACAATATATTTTGATGTGTATTCTTGAATGGGGATATATTCAAGAGATTGTACAGTTGATCGAGCCGATGGTCATCAGAATCGGTGAGTAACATATCTCCGATTAGTGAGATTCATGTGGATTGAATTGAAAACTTAACTAAGTGGTGATTAATAACTTACATAAGTAACTGTGAACCTTAATTAAGATGTTAAGATCATAAATTGATAGTTAGCTTAACTATATTAACCCTAATCAAGTGGTGATGATTATAATCGATAGTACTATAACTTAGTATACAACTTGACATATCTATTCATGTGTATATGTGTGATGATTGTTTGCAACCATAATGTATATCAAACTTGTTAAATTGATGTGGATATATCATGAACCCTAATAGAAAACTGTTGTGTGGATATTACGTTGGAACTATTATTGGTTATGATAATTATAACTTGGTCAACAAGCACGAGATTAGGTATTGAATACTTTACATGATAATTTGAACTTCATGTTATATATGAACTTAAAAATACTTGAATATGATTGTGTGTAACACATTAGCATGTATGTGAATGAATGATAGCATAAGAACTCTCAAAAATTTATTCAATAATTGAGTAAACTCATGACGAACTATGTGTTGTGATTTTTGTATGATTCTACGAATGTGAATGTGTATCTGGTATTTATATACACATGTACATGCAAATACGTATAATTGTACATATGCGAATGTGAATTATATGTATATTAATGATGAATTGGAGGAGTTATTGGCGGAGGTGAATGGTGAAGTAGAAGTTTGCATCCACTTATCGAAGGAAGAGGGGTACGAGTGGTATGCTTGCATGTGTTGTATCCATTCTCGAAGGAAGGAGAGTGCGAATGGTGTACACATATGATATGCATGCAAATGTATGTGTATCTTATTCATGTATTGAGTATGTTTTGTGTGTACACTGTACAATGTTGTGTACATTATAAATCATAATTGTGATGTGATAAATATATCATAATTACCAACATGATATCAAAACATGATATGTAATCGGTGCAACCATTGGAGCTTGACATCATGATACATGAATCACTTTTATATATTATAATTGTGTGTTATAAGAGCATGATTTGTGATCGGTGCATCACTAATTAAGAAATTAATGAGAGATGAAATTGTGTCTCGTAGTTGAGACATCTATGTTATAAGAAAGCTAAAAGAAGACTGGATAAAGGGTAAATAGTTAAGAATACATACACACACACACATATATAAACTTGTGTCATTTCGAAAGGATTCGAGGCTGAATCTTTCCCACTCAAATACAACTCTACGATATCTAAATGGGAAATCCATTCCGTTGAAGTTGATCTACATTATTTCAAGTAACTAAAAATTAAAAAACACTTTTGCCCATCCATCAAGGAGGCGCAAAATTAACCGAAATAGTGAGTTGGTTAGTTTAACGGTGTAGAAAATTTGAAATCTAAAAAAAATTAGTGTGTGAGGTTTTAAGTGTTTAAATCATGATGAAATGGTTGGATCGAGAATTTGTACCTCTAAAGACGTAGATCTAAGCAATATGCTATTTTCAATCGTTCATTTTGCGCCTCCTTAATGGATGTTCAAAAAGTATTCAAAATATATGATTTTTAGTTTTTAGTTACTTGAAATAATAGAGATCAACTTCAACGGAATGAATCTTGCATTCAGATGTCGTAAAATTGTATTTGAGTGGGAAGGATTCGACCTCGAATCCTTCCAGAATGACACAAGTCTATCTCTCTCTATATATATAGTGCGTGAGATTTTAATACTCCTCGAGCGTAACTTAGTTATGCCTACCTAGAAAAATGTATAAATAATTTGGATGATCCAATCAGTTATTCTTGCTTTACATATTCTAAAATGTTAGTAAACAAACATTCATACTCTATGAATACTTATTGCTCATGCATTAAGTGGTTGTAAAATGAATAATTTCTAATTATTAGAAAATTGTTTAAAAATGTAAGTTAATGATTTTCTTTTAGATAGAACTTTCAAAATTTGTAGATTAAGACTAACAGGTGTATCATCTAATTTCATTGCACAATACATATTAGGTAGGCATTAATACATATAGGTATATAGGTATATTTATTTATTTATATATGGGTGAGGAATTAAAACTCCCAAAGCATAACTAATTTAGCTAACCCGCTTGCTAATATGTAAATAATTTGGATGACCTATTCCGTTTATCTTGATCTATGTGTTCTAATAGGTTTATAAACAAAAATTTATATGTTTTGAAGACTAGTTGCTCGTATACGTGGTTGTAAAATTAATAGTCTGTAATTGTTAGAAAACCATTTATTTTGTCACATATTGTGATGACCATCAAAATGAATGGCTTTTCATGCATAGAACTTTTAAAATATGTAGATTAGATTAACATTAAGTATCATCTAATTTCATTGCACAATATGTACATTTGGAAGTGCACATAACTAACTTAGTTATGCCGAAGGATAATAAAACCTCACCCTATGTGTGTGTGTTGGTTGAAAAGTAAAGTTGTATCAGAGAGAGTTTTTAAAGCAAATTGTTTAGAACTTTGTCTTTCTCATTTCCCTACATGAAGATTTTATTCATTAGCTGAAGGTAAAATAACCCTTATAAAAATAAGAAGGAAATTTTGTTTTTGGAGATAACCAAATAGTAAATAAATTATAATTTTTTATCTATATTGAAATCTATCAAATCTAACTCGTCTTACTTTTTAAAGAATTCTAATAAAATATTTTCAAATAGTTATGCTTGTTTGTCTCTTATTTTATCTTTAGAAATAACGTATAACTTTACAACTATAATTCTAACAGCCACATTTGAAAGTATAATTATGAATTTATTCCAATTAAGTAGTGTAAAATAGACTCATCAAATAACAACATAAAATAAAGACTCAAATTAAAAGTCCAACTTATTAAGGGGAGACTAATGATATTAGAATCTTTATTTGGTTAGAGCTCTAAAAAGGCAAAACAATCAACTCAGGTCTAGCTGAGTTTATAATTCCTTCATGTCTGTGTTTTCTATTGATTTGAAGGGAAAACTGACAAAAATTTCGAAAAAAATTACAACTAAAAAGAAAATTATAAGAACTCTCTTCTTAGAGTTTCTGGAGAAGTGTGTCGGTAGGAATCTGATCAGCGCGTGATCACTTTGTCCTTTTGACTATGCGAGCGATCGAGTCTCGAACTCTACTACTTGAGAATTCTTTCTCACCTGATTCGAGAATTCTCTTGATGCTAAGGAGAAGTTCTTGATTAATCCAAAGAGCTAGGGTGTCGTAACCCTGTTTTTAGTTCAATGAACTATGATGAGCGAGTTGTTATAAGAAGCTTTCGCTTGAAGAACGTAAGTTCTTGAAGAAGATGATGATCTCTCTTTCTCTCTCGAAAGTGACAGTCTTTGTGCTATCTAAATTTTCTCTTCCCTTGAGCCTAGCTTGTTAATGGGCTATTTATAGGCTCAATGGGGGGTAGTGGTCCCCTAAAAATTAGCAAATAGCTGTTAATGGAGCTGTTATGCCTATTTGATGAGGCTAGATAGCCTTTGGCCATGCTAGATCAGCCATTGACGAGGCTAAAACAGCCTCTGTCGATGCTTGCTTAACAACTTACGAGCCTAGCCAGTCAATTGGCTTAGGGGAGTTATGAACCCTTTAATTGTCTCTTCTTAATAATGGATCATGGGTATAACTACCAATTAACCCCCACTAACTTAGTAGGGGCGGTTACCTTAAATCTAGTAAGAATTTGAAATGGTTAATTAATGACCTGAAGCCTTGCTTCAGACGAAGCTAGAAGTTAGCTCTCAACGGAGCTATGTCAAGCTTCAGGCGAAGCTAGAACTTTGCCAAGCTCTAGGCGAAGCTAGAAGTTAGCTCTCATCGGAGTTGTGGCAAGTTTCAGGTGAAGCTAACAGTTAGCTCTCAACGGAGTTATGTCTAGCTTTAGGTGAAATTAGAAGTTAGCTCTCAACGGAGCTGTGAAAGGTTTCAGGCGAAGCTGGAAGTTAGCTCTCAATAGAGCTGCAACAAGATTCAGGCGAAAATAGAAGTTAGCGCTCAACAGAGCTGTGTCAAGCTTCAGGTGAAGTTAGAAGTTAGCTCTATTGGGCATGCCTGGGCTGTTCAAAGGCAATGCTTGGCCTACTGATTACTTGGCTGAATCAGTGGAGTCTAAATGACTGCTCTATCCTTCAGGGATGGACACAAGCAGGGCAAAGAACGAACTGGTCATCAGCTTGTCTGCGACTTATCTTTTGGAAGTATCGACAAATTAGACATCGTACAGACCAGTTGTAGAGCTATATGGTAATTTGTCTTTTATAAGTGTCAACAAAACCCCTTCAAAGTTTAAAAAGATCCGTAATGAGCTGGTTCAGATTTTGAAATATTTTAAATAAAGATCTTGACCTAAATTTGGACATTTCTTAGGTCGTTCGACTGTTTGATAAATCATTCTGATATTTGTGTCTATCCATTGATGGATAAAAAAGTCATATTAGACTGGATGCAATTGTATATTGTGTACTCGCTCTTGACGGAGCTAGAGGTGGAGGTAGCACTCCATGAAAATAAGCTCGCGAAAGAGCTGAGGGTGGAGATAACACTCCATGAAAGTGAACTTAACTGAACCTATTCAGAGGTAATATGGACATGATAAGGCCAATTAAGGGTAGGCTATTAGAGTTTCGTTTGTTTAGAAGTAATATGAATATGACAGATAAAGAACCACTAAAGAAATTTGGTCTAGGAACTTGGTCTGTTCAGAGGTAATATGGACATAACAAAGCAAGAACTAGAATTGGTGAACTCGGTCTAGGGACCCGTCTATTAAGAGGTGTAATAAACATGATAGACTAAGGCACACTAAATTCAGAATCCGTTATTTAGAGGTCATAGTGTTAACTTGACAGATAGTCCACTGGAGACTAAGAGATTGAATTGGATCCGAGCACTCGTCAGTTCAGAGGTAATTTGGACATGACAGACTAAGCGACATTAGGCTCATAATCCACTGTTCAGAGGTAGTCATATTAACTTGACAGCTAGTCCATTGGGATCAAGGGTGTATTGGATTTGGGCACCCATCGATTTAGAGATAGTCATATTAACTTGACAGCTAGTAAGCTGGGATCTGTAAGGGTGAATTGGATCTGGGCACCCGTCAGTTCAGAGGTAATATGGACATAGCCGACTAAGAGACACCATGCTCATAATCCTCTAAACTTGACATCTAGTTCACTGGAGACTGCAAGGGTGAATTGGATCTGAACACCCGTCGGTTCAGAGGTAATATGGAAATAACCGACTAAGAGACACAAAGCTCACAATCTGCTGTTCAGAAATAGTCGTATTAACTTGACAGCTAAAGAGAGTCCTTACTGGACTAAAGGGGGAGATTTGAGTACCCGTCGGTTCATAGGTGAAAATCTGGACATAACCGACTAGGAGTCATCAGACTCATAACCCTGCTGTTCAGAGGTGGCGAACTAGACATGACAACAAAAGGGTATTCCACTGAGAAAATGAGATCTGATTATAAACTTTGTGGAGAAATTAGCATTTGTTGTGAAATTTTGAAGTTGTCAGAGGTAATCATTAACATGACAACTAAATACCTCGTTGGGGAATAAAAATTCCGTGAGGATTTTATATAGAGAATTCAGTATTCTCTGAGATATCAGAGGTAATCATTAACGTGACATGAAGAACTTTATGAGGAGTTTGTAGGGAAATTAGCATTCTCTGAGATCCCTAAGGAATCTATAAGGAGTTGTCTGAGGTAATCATTAACGTGACATTAGTGACTCCTATGAGGATTTAATAGGGAGATGATTATTTTCTGTGACATTTTGAGAGAGTTATCAGAGGTAATCATTAACGTGATAACCAATTCTCGTTGAGAAATAAAAGGAGATTTTGTCAGAGGTAATTAATAACGTGACAAGTGTTCCGCTGGAGATATGAATGAATTGTCGGAGGTGTGATATTAATTTGTTAAGATTTGCCTACTGCTAGAGGTGTGATTTTGAACATAACAGTAATAGGCTTTGCGATTTACACAATTTGAGTGGACCTATCATTCTATTGAAGAGAATGACAAGTGAAATTTGATCCGCTGGAGATATATTGAATTTTTACTGTTAGCGATTTAATGTTAACATGACAGGTTCAACTTGTAATCATTTCATTGAGAAAATGAATGCAGCTTTGTATGGTTATACCATTCCATGAAAGAGAATTAGTAAGAGATTTTAGTGGGATTGACGGGATCAGGTCCCTTAGAATTTTTAGCAAACCATCAGCTATCAATAGATTTAATTTGCCTTTATCAACTATCGTTTGAGTTGGGCTAGCTATGCTATTTCCTTCATCATGATGAGTTGTCGAGGATTTTTCATTAGGCTTAAAAGCTAACTTTTTTTCTCTATCCTTATTCGTGGAGACATTTGATTGCCATGTTACTCGGATTTTTTTTTACTCCACAGATGACTTCTGAAAACTCGCTGGGATTAAGGAAATAAGTACAAAAATGATGATGAATTATCAGAGGTAATCATTAACGTGATAGTTGAATGTCATTGTCTCCACATAGGATTGTGGGATTGCACCCAAGATCATTTGGGAAGAAAGAAGATTCCATGAAGGAATGAATTAGTCAAAAAGTTTGACTATATGATAAAGGTATAATTTTAACTTGATCATGGATAGCATGTCGTTTGATTGGCATCATGAGTGTACCCCCATTTTGATCAGCAAGGCGGTACGCTTCATTGAGTAGATCGTCTTTACTACAAATGGTTCTTCCCATTTGGTCGGTGGAGTGACATACTCTAACTTCCTGCGTGTTTCTTGATATCATTGGCTGTTGTGTCTCATTGGTCATCTGATCGTACTGTCTTAAGTACTGTTTGTCAGACCGAGTGTCTGCCGGTTGTAAAATAGCAACGGAGACAATTGTCTCCTCTTAAGAGCTACTGAGAGAAGTTGCCGGTGCAGTGTCATCTGCTGCGAGAGACACTGCAAGACTTGCTTTTAGTTTTGGACTGATTTGAGTCTCATTGCTTTAGCCGTTATGGGATAACGCCCATGGCTTTTTGGAAGTAGAGTAGATTACTTCTATTTTTTCTTTTGGGATAGAGGTTAGGCAAATGGCCCTCTTATGTTCTCATTTCAGAGTCAAAATACCTGCTTCAATTAGCGCTTGAATTTGGTCCTTAAGGACATTGCACTTGCAAGTAGGATGATGAACCATCCTACGAAAAAGACAATAGTTGGGATCGTTCTTTCTTCTGACTCTGTCTGGGCGTTTAGCCTCTTGCAACTTCAGCTTGTTGTCTTTATTGAGCAAGTGGAAGATTGTCACCACATGCTCATCTTTGAAGGAGTATTGTCTCTGATATTCTGAAGTTATGTAGGAGTTACCCTTCTTTGATAGGATTTTCCTAGATACTTTCACTGCTAGTGTATCGGAAGATTCAGCCATGTCATGGCCTTTGCTATTGATTCCCCACCTGCTTTTAGAGGACTCAAAACTTTTTAGCTGATTTCTCAGCTCAGATCTTTCAACAAGCTCCTTCCATGTGTTAACCTTGACGGCCCAATGTGAACTTTCACTTTGTCGAGAAAGTTATGCCTACATGTTTGAATTAACATAGGCAAGGGCATATCTGCAGGGCATAGAAGAGAAAGATTGTGGAATCTCTTTATGTAGTCCCTTACGGACTCTTCTCCTTTTTAGACAGAAGAGAAAAGTTTATCCATGGTTTCTTCAGTGTCATCCTTATAGAATCAGGATAGAAACCTGATTTTCAAGTCAACTCAAGAGTTAATAGAGCTTTCAGGAAAAGTCCTGAACCAGTCAAAGGCTACCTCCTTGAGGGTGCCGATGTATAATTTGGCCATGATAGCATCATTATCTACTATATTACCGGTTTGTAACCGGAAATAATATATATGTTGGTTTGGCGAGCTCTTGCCATCATACGATTACAGCATTGGTGTCTTGAACTTCAGGGCATGTGGGACTGAATCCCACTATAGCGGGTAAGGACGAGTCATCCCCACCTTCTTCAGCTCATCCCGTTGAGGTAAGGATGCTATTTGAGCTTGGATGCCTTTGATAACTTCGACATCAATTGAGAAAGATGAAGACTCCATTGTATTCTTATTCTCCGAAGTCATGTTTTCTTCTTCTCGCTCATTATTGTCGGAATTCTCCTCGTTGTTCTGATCTGTCATGAGCTAAGACAACATGCGCTGGATGATGTCTATAGCTTCTTGCTGAGCCCTGAAAGCTTGCTCTTGAGCCTCCTTGTAGTGACGGAGATCATCATTATTATTATCGGCCATGTTGGCCGATACGAACCCATGTTTGCACAGAGGTGATAGTAACAGAAGAAGCATAACCACTATCTTCCTCTCCGTCATCAGACCATTGGAAGAGATATCTTAATAGTTCCGGTGATATAGCTCTTCTTGATGACGGAGGCTGCTCATAGTTGAAGGGTATTGGTCCCCTAGAGCGAGTACCTTGAAAGGCACCCTCCTGTTTAACCAGGATTTGACCTAAGCTGGGGCTATAGTCAGAGTCTGGAGAACTAAAAGGGGGAGAATTAACCCCCTATTTTTCTCGCCTAGACCATTGCTGATCGTACCCCCTGCTTATCTGTTGATAGAGGTCACAGGAAGATCTTCAGAGATCTTCAGACTTTTCTTCTTTAGAGGCCGGGACCTCTTAAATGCCTTGGCGGACAATCGATCAAAAACTGACTGCCGGTTATGGAGGCCATCATTGGCGCAGTGGAAATGTGCCGTGGGTATTGACCCTAAGCAACATCGGACATAGTGTACTGTCACTAGTTGACATCCTGCTTGTCTGCACTGAGACAGGAAAATGGCAACTGGTTCCTCTGAGGGAAGTTTTCGCTTGTTACTCAGGTAATCCCTCAAATCGGGATTGTTAGATTTGTTCATATTGGAGTCTGAACGAGTCAGACCCAACCGGTTTAGCGCTGATGGCCAGGGAGTTTGGAGAGAGGCTTTTGGCTTAGCCCCTTTAGCAAATGTTTGCTTTTTAGTCTTCGAAAAGGCTGTTGCCTTAGCTTTTGATAAAGCTACACTAGCTTCGCCAGAAGCTAACTTAGCTTCGCATGAAGCTTTCTTAGCACTGCCAAGTAGTGCTTTAGCCCTATAGGCTTGAGTTTTAGTGCTTCCAAGAGCACTAGCTTCACCCAAAGCTATCTTAGCACTGTTATATAATGATTTAGCCTTATAGACTTGAGGCTTAGCACTGAACAGTGCTGTAGCCTCGCCAGTTGCTTAAGACTTAGCCTGAACATCGCTTTAGCCTTGCCAGAGGCTTGGAGAGCATTGAGAGAGGGTGAGGCTCTCTTAGCTTCGTAGGAAGCTGAAATAGGGTTGTTGGGCACCTTGTTGCCTCGCCTGAGGCTGAAGCAGACTATTGAATAGTCTTGCTAGCGTAGCCAGAGGCTGCTAATGGCCATTTAGCTTTGCCAAAGGCAGGCTTGCACTGGGCCTGCTTAGCCTCGCCAGAGGCTTTCTTAGACTCGCACTGAGCCTGTTTAGCCTCGCCGGAGACTGTCTTGAGAGAGTTGGGCAAAGGGGCTTTGGCTATCAAGACTTTCTTGTGCTTGCGCACGAAAAAAGGGCTTTTATTGTCTTGAGAGAGGATTTCTTCGAACTTCTCTTGGGCAAATCCAATGACCAGCATCTTAGTAGTAGATCTGAGGGTCTGATTGTCGCGTTGCAATACTACTTTCTCATGGGTGGAGAAAGCTTTCCCCAGCGGAGTTGCCATCTTGTTTTTCATTGATTTGAAGGGGAAAACTTACAAAAATTTCAAAGAAAATTACAAGTAATTAAAAAAATTACAAAAACTCCCTTCTTAGAGTTTTTGGGAAAGTGTGCTTGTAGGAATCTAATGAACGCCGATCATTTTATCTCTTTGATGATGTAAGCGATGGAATCTTGAACTCTACTTTAGGAATTCCTTCTCGCCTGGTTCGAGAATCTCTTGATGTCGAGGAGAAGTTCTTGATTAATCCAGAGAACTAGGGTGTCGTAACCCTATAATTAGTTCAATGAACTATGATGAGCAAATTGCTATAAAAAGCTTTCACTTGAAGAAGAATGTAAGTTCTTGAAGAAGATGATGGTCTCTCTTTCTCTCTTGAAAGTGACTGCCTTTGTGCTCTCCAACTATTATAGGCTCAATGAGAGGTATAGTCCCTTAACAATTAGCAAATAACTATTAATGCAGCTGTTATGCCTATTTGGCGAGGCTAAATAGCCTTTGGCGAGGCTAGGACAACCATTGGCGAGGCTAAAACAGCATCTGACGAGGCTAGCTTAATAGCTTGCGAGGCTAGCCAGTCAATTGGCTTAAGAGAGTTATGAACTCCTTAATTTTCTTTTTTTAATGAGGGATCAAGGGTGTAACTACCCATTAACCCTCACTAACTTAGTGGAGCGGTTATTTTAAATCCAGCATGAATTTGATATGGTCAATTAATGATCTAAAGCCTCGCTTCAGGCGAAGCTAGAAGTTAGCTCTCAGCGGAGCTGTGTCAAGTTTTAGGCGAAGCTAGAAGTTAGCTCCCAGTGAAGCTGTGCCCAGCTTCAGGCGAAGTTAAAAGTTAGCTCTCAATAGAGCTGTGCCAAGCTTTCAACAGAGCTGTGTAAAGCTTTAGGCAAAGTTAGAAGTTAGCTCTCAGCGGAGCTATACCAAGATTCAGGCGAAGATAGAAGTTAGCTCTCAGCGGAGTTGTGAAAAGCTTCAGGTAAGGCTATAAGTTAGCTCTCAGTAGAGTTGTGCCAAGTTTCAGGCGAAGGTAAAAGTTAGCTCTCAACAGAGCTGGGCTAAGCTTCAGGGAAAGCTAGAAGTTAGCTCTCTTGGGCATGCCTGGGCTGTTCAAAGGCAATGCTTGGCCTACCGATTACTTGGCTGGATCAGTAGGGTCTAAATGACTACTCTATCCATCAGGGATGGGCACGAGCTGGGCAATGAATGAACTAGTTATTAGCTTATTTGCGACTTGTCTTTTGGAAGTGTTGACAAGTCAAAATTTGTTGTAGAGCTATCTGGAATTTGTCGTTTATTAAGTGTCAACAGTGTGGAGGCGTCGACTATCTTCAAGAAGCTTATAACGCCTCTTAATTGAATTTGACCCGTGTAAAATTATTTGTAGATTTCCCGCAAAGAAGGGAAGTAAAGGTTTTCATAAAGGTTTTATGAATGATAACTATGCTGCTGCTAATCCAGATATTTTCATGATTTAAGTACACCAACTGATTTATACATGACACACTATCTGTGGGTGTCGTCACACATGCTATTGCCCACACTTATTTCTTCCCACATCAGGGTACTTGAAATCAATGCCATCTCACATGTATATCAGATAGTGAGTTCTATGCCTCATTATCATGCAAGATAATGTATATGATGTGCATACCTGATACTAATGCGAAATTTCTCGGAAGACTATTGTACCCTAAAAGTTAAAACAGTCTAACCACCAATGACATTGTTTTAAATTCTGGTGAACATGGGAAGGAAGTTAATCAGCAATCGTTCTTCAATTGGAATGGACGATATAAAATTCTTAGTGGTGGCAATCTTGACCCTACCCAAACCCGACCTGGAGTTAGCGGGTGCTGGTCAAGATTAATCTGTACAGGTCATTAACATTTCAACCCGCATGACCAAATTATTAAAGGGGTCTTCTATCGGTATAACCCTGGTTACCTATTTTGAACTAATAGGACCCTTATAATTTCTTTGTATATGTGTTTCATAAGTAAGCAGTTGACTGTATCGACCCAAAAGCTCAATAACTGATCTTTACCATGCTTTCTTTATCTTGGATCCTTTATCCGTAGAGTATAATATGGCCTTACCTATTTCTTCCTGTTTCTTATTTTGTTCTCATGAAGTTTCTTTCATTGTTACAATTGATAAAAATCGTTGCCTTTTCTTTTAGGAAAAGCAATCATTGCTTTTTGTACGATGCATGTGCCTAAAGCCTTTTTTTCTTTTTTCCCTAGCATTAACTAACCGACTTGATCTTTTCTTCTTCTTTCTACAGTGGAGATAGTCGCACGTAATAACAACTCACAGCCACATTATTAACAACAGTTAAGATATTGCATACAACAAATAGATAGTGGTTAGTCCTTTGCATTGGTCCACAATTGGCATAGGTTCAAATCCCAAGCACCACAAAACTTTTCTCCTAAAGAGCAATGTTGAAAATAGTGATAGCGTTAGTGAGCTATGACCCATCTCTTAATAGCTAAAAGCATAAATAGCGTAGCATGAAGCATAAGCTACGTGAATTTTTTTATCTGAAGAAATAAAACAATCCTAAATAAAAATAATAAATAGAAAATATTATTAAAATATAAAATCCATCAACACATATTTTTAATTTATAAAAACAACACTAAATCACATCACACATATAAAATTATGACTCATTGATGGGTCACTGAGGTTTTAGTGCAATCTCTCACCAATAAAGACGAGGCTTCATCACTCGGGAGAGAAAAAATGCCCTATCTTGTTGATTTATGTATATTAATATAGTCTCCGGCCCACCCACTTAAGGCAAGCAATAAGAAAAAAAAATATTGAAACATCGTAGAGTAACTGGAAAGCGTACACAACCTGTGCTATTTTAACATACCAGACAACTAAATTGTTTCTTAGCTATTTTAGAGCGTTACATAATATATGAGGAGGGTTTTGCTACAAAGCTAGCTTTTTTCAACATTGCTAAAAGGTAAAATACCATACTTTAATTGAAATCACTTAGAGGGGGGATGAATAGGTGATGGCTATAGAACTACGGTAAAATAATGCGGAATAAAACTTACTAGACAAGAAACTAGATCAAGTAGACAATATCAAAATAAAGCAATGTATCACAAGAATATATATTGCAATAAAAGATAGAGAAATTTTAAAACATGCAATAAAGTAAGGAGTGAGTAAAGTAGAGAGAAAGAGAGAGAATGCAATCATAAATATGAAGATATGTTTCTAGATTCGAGTTATTTGCTCTACGTTCTCGCCTTCACCACAATGAAGAATTTTTACTATGCTTGATCCCGCGAGATCACCACTCTACATGTTACGACACGAATGAACGGACCCGCAAGTTCTCTCACTCGGTACCTCAACACCTTACAATCCACGAACCGCAAACTCGTTTGAAGCTGCAACCTCTACAACTCTTCACAATATAAAGAATGAATTGATCTTTCCTAGATCACCAAAATCGGTTCACAACACAATCCTATAACCAAGAGGAGGAGAGATTGTAGTGAGTGAAGCTTTGGAAATGAGAGGAGTGAAGAACAAAGCTTGAGAAAACTTGTATGAAATTTAGCTCTAAAAATACTTTTGAAAATTTTCTCTTGAAAAATACTTCGAAATCTTAACAAATATCTTAATAATTGTTTTAAGGGTTTTTTCTGATGACCCTCTATATAGAGGCTCAAAACAAAGGAGAAAACCCAAAATAGCTGTTGGAAATTAACCCACAAAAGACAAATCCAAATTATAACCGTTTGGGGGTAAAACCGGACTCTAATCAGTCTATCAGTCGACTGGTTGATTGACCGCCAACGATCACATTTCTGACCGTTAGGGATAGCGGTCGACTGAAATGCCCAAACAAAAAGCAGAAGCTTTTGGTGGTCGAGACCGACATGCACAAGTTCTTCTGTGCAAGTCAGTGCAAAAGCGATCAATCGTTCGGTCGACCGACAGAGCAAATCAGCTCTGCTGGTCGGTCGACCGGCCCAAGACCAAAATCATAAAACATAAATTCGTTTGAAATACTGACATATTTATACAAAACTTAGTTCATGGTAATATTTGAAATCCAGATGTGTGATCATAAATCATTACAAAAGATTAGAACTTATATTTTGCAAAAAAATAAAATTTCTTTTTTGATAAAAATGTTTTTCAAAAAACATTTTGAAAACCATTCTAAACTTATTGAAATTATCTTCTAAACTTTAGAAACAAGAATATAGAAAATATTTTGTGTGTGTATGTGAATCTCATGAATTATCAAAGTCACTAATTTTGGTTTTGACAAACTAAAATCTTACATAAAAAATATAAGAAAAATACTTTTCTTTAAAAGCTTCATCTTACAACTTGGATCCTTTGAGCTCGACTCCCATCATGAGTGCCACATTTGATCTTTGGTACTTGGGCTCTTGGATCACAATCTTGAAGGTTTCAAAACATGTGAGTTTTTGTAGAGAAGCCAAATGCATGATTGAAAAAGTCTTTGTTATCCTGAAACTCATATAGATGAAATTATTAGTATAAATAACTATATGGGATTATCGTTATCAAAACTAAGGTAAATAGCCTTTAGGCCAACATTAATGTGTATACACTTAATAGCAGTAAGTACAATTAGTGCAAGTACTATCACAAAAAGAAAGTTGCTTGATGGTTGGTGCCTTGGGATTCCTTATGGATGGCTTGAGTTCAAATTCTATTTCTTATTGCTTTTTTGGACAATAGATTCATATCTGTAATGTTAGAAATGTTTACACGTCAATCACCCAACCTGAAAATGACCCGCACTGGCCAAATTGTCATTCCTGGATGTGGCTTTAAATAATTAACTGAATGCTGGTTTTGGTTACTTTCTATATGAACATTAATTTTACCGAGTCTTTCAACACTAATTTTACTGAGTCTTTAAACTCATTATTCTTGATGTTTCAATTAATTATTATTGCATCGCTCAAGACCACAACATCATTATTGCACAAAGAATTGTAAGAGTTTTCTCTCAACATTTAATAGCTTCTGTTATAATTTTTGCTGCTTCTGGAGTCACAAGAACCTTTGAACCTGGTAAGATCATCCAAATCTGATTAGCTAACAGACACATAATTTTTTTTTTTTTTGCATGGAATTTTGTTCAATGTTTTTTGATGAGTATTTAATTGATTCTTTTTTGTTGATTATGGTCTTATCCTGGTTTGTACACATGCTATCTGTTTTAGTGTCTGACTAGAATGCACTTGTAGGAACTTAAAGGAGCTGTCTTTGGGAGGAACACTAGCACCCGAGGTTGGAAAACTAAGCCACTTAAGATCTCTGTGAGTAATATATACGCCTGTTAAGACTTACCATGATAACTTGTCTGGCATGTGACATTTTCATGGAATACGGACTCCTATATTTTATTTTTCCAGTTTCTGAACTTCACATATTATCTGTTAAACAGTAAATTGGAATAAAGTTATAAGCATTACAATGGAATAGTAAAGATGTTAAAGAAAATCTTGATTGAAATGGTAATGTAGTTAGTTTACCTTCTAGCTGATTATACAAGAGTTTCATTTTATGTTTTTCTTTCCAGAACATTTTATCAACCAGTTTATTCTGGAAAATATGGGAAAAATTAGACAGTGTGCCAGAAATTTATATTTTCTTATGGTTAAGTTTTGGCATGCTGGAGGTATATTTTTTTATTTGTTGAATTTTTCTATTATATTTATATACTACAAAATACAGTTGTGGCTGCTCAGACTAGATACTAAAAGTATACCTGAACAGTTAAAGAGCAGAATTGATATGAATGCGAGGCTGCTGGTAACGAGTTGTATGGACTTTATTCAGTGGAAAGTTGTGCAGACATGTAGGAAGGAAAAACTGCCTCTCACATTCTAGTATTGTTTGGACTGAAGGGCTTATAGGTGGTGGAAATAGGAGTTCCAGAAGAAGAACCAACAGGAACCCTTCTGATTTCAACATGAGGAAGTTCTAATGATTTTGATACAAATAAAAAGTACAGAAACGGATAAATGTGAACTTTTTATGGATTATGAAAGGTTTTCAGGTCAAGAATAAAAAACCTTGCATCTGTATAGATCAACATACTGGGCATATTCAAAACAAAGTTCCATGTGCATGCTGTTTGCTGATGATTAGAGAAGGGATTTGGATGTGGCAGAGATTCCGGGAAGGACTCTGGGAGTTGTGAATTTCTCGGTGGAAGCTCTTAGTAGTTGGGACACGTGAGGGTCAAATTTTGACCACTATATATGCCGCCGCTTCCCCACTTATCGGAATTTGCAAAAAAGAAGTCGGAGAAGCGAAGATATCGGATTGTGAACGCTTTAAAACTCATCATGACGCTTGTGCGGCGAATCTTCGGATCACTACAGATCTTCTAAAATTAATTGTTGGTTGCAAAGCTGGTGGACAATTGTCACATCGGGTTGCTGGATCTTTTAAAAGGTTGAGCCGTGCATCTCTTCGAATCTTGGAGCCATTATGGCTGGGATTATAGGGTTTTATGGTTTGACAGTGATAATTGATCTTCTGCCTTTACTGTTGACTGAAAATCTCGAGATTATGGGTCGACCTTTCAAGGATTGAAAATTTGAATTGGAGACGGTTATGCTTCTCGTCCGTCTATAGATAAAGGGAGATCTGTGAGAGAAAATCATCTTCTGTCTTTTTCAAAAAACACTTGCTTCGAAACCCTAATTTCTTTCTTTACTGCACAAATATGTCGTCCTTTCTTCTTTTCATCAAATGGAGGAAGGAGAAGAAGAGGGAGAAGGATGAGAAAATAGTAATCAAACTTTCTTCTAGGAAGTCTGAAAGATGCGTCACATTAGTCGTCGTGACAGGGTGCCTCCATCGAGGATGAGAGGTAAGATTCTTACTTCGACTGGATTGGGCAGTCTGATTTTCGGGTTGCTTGATTTAAGACAAGCAAGCTTTGACTTTGAGGCTGAGTGTATGAGGGAGGAGAGGAGCTCATCAGCTGGGTGCACCGGTGAATTGCATCTCATCCTAGAGTTCGGAACTCTTCCTTAGAACACCTCAGAGAGGATGTGAAACATCATCTTCTTGTGTGTCTTGCAGGCTTCAGTCTGAGGAGAGTTGCTGCCTCGCTCTCGCATGGTTTCCTGGAGGTCCTCATTTTGTTGCCTTGGTGACATGGAGGCGGAAGCATAGGATTGTTGTTCAGGAGCCGTTGCGTGGATGAAGATGGACGATTGCTTCTTAGAAGCATTCTTCGATGAGCAAATCTTTATTGCTTCAATATCAAGAGCCTGTTAATGGTGGCAAGACTGGAGTGTCTGAACTTGGATCTGCTGTATTTCTTTTTCAAAATTGTAATAAAATTTATTGTATTATTCTTGTTAGATGTAATCAAATAAACATAATGGAATGTCATTTGGACTGGAAATATTTCAGAATGGAAATGGTTGATGTTTAGATCTTGCATGGCTTGTTTTTACCATTGACTTTTGGAACCGGTATGACCATGCCTCTTTGGAGTGATAATCTCTACCTCTGCTATGGTTGGTTGGATATGGAGTGGTTTGGGGAGTCTACGCTGTTATCTTGAATGGGAGAGATCCCATCAGCGGTACGTGCTGTGGTGGATATTTTCTATCGATCCACACCTGAAGCGAGATTAGGGAGTGTGTATGTGTGTGGGAGACATGATAATGTACAACACAAAAAAGAGACATGATTTTTACATGAAAAGGCTTAATCAGGAAAAATCACAGAGAGGAGGATAATCTATTATAATTCACAGGAATTAAAAGAATTGTTTATCAGAGTCTCAGTGTTAGGCTTAACTAGAAGAGAAGGTTCCCCAAAAGTCTCCCTCTCCATAAAGGGGTCTTTTTATGTTGAGATGCGTGCATGAGGGCGGATGGTATGGACGTAATTTTCATAACTGAATGATCTGCACATGTTGATTTGTTGTAACGGCTGTGATTATTGGTGCTTGATTGTTGGGATCATGGTTCACAGTCGCGGTCTCGGCCGCCGACTCGGCGGGCACTGAGACGGATCGGTCTCGGTGATTCGGATCGGTATCGGGCGATACGCGCAAAACGCTACATAGAAAGCTAAAATTTTTTGAAAAAATCACGATAAATCTTAAAAAAATGTAGACATCCATATTCATGTATCACATGTCCAAAATATATCACCTAGCACACTAAACATAAAGCGAAAGTATAAATACACGCGTCGTCGGTAGAAGCATATCAAATACATGCACAATATAGTAAATTGAACAAACTACATTCATAAATACATGCTAATGTAGTTATTTCCACATTGAATTGCGATGAGGCACAAAATTATCATCATAATGCCGAATCGACCGAGTCAATTCCGATTCTCGGCCTAGTCAGGCTCCTCTGAGTTGAGTCGACCGACTCGTGACTCGGACTCGTCTCGGAGTGGGCCGAGACGGATACGACTCGGCCGACTCGTCTCCGACTCGGCCGAGTCTTTGAACCATGGTTGGGATTGCATGCAGGAAAATTTGTCTCTGTCCATTACTGCCTGCGCTAGAGGGCGTTATACGTTATGAATGTAGAGGAAGATCAGGCTGCACAACTGTTGGCGGAAATCAGGGATGATCTGTTACCGTGATTGTCATGTGTGGAATTAAAGTCTTCGGAACGAAGGGAGCTCCGATTGGAGCTACTGGGGTGGAAGTATCCTCGGCGCGAAGAGCGACTCAGTGTGGACCGAACTGGCTCCGGGAGGATATGAAGTGACGGAGTCTCCTGGCTGTTTGGACACGTGGTGTCATACTTTGAGGGTCAATTTTTTACCACTACACCTGCAAACTTTTGGCCTCCGAGTGCGAGAAATCCCAGTAACAGAGTTAGGCTCACAGTCGTCTCTGAGTGGGGGTAATCTCACCAACGGAGTAGTGAACTCGGTAGGGTCCTGAGTGGGGTAATACCCATCACCAGAGTGGATCTATCTTCTCTGAGTGGGGATGAAACCCATCAGCGGAGAGGTGAACCCGATTGGTCTCTGAGTGGGAAAAATCCCTGTAGCGAAGTGTGTCTGACTGCACGTAGGCTAGCCGACGGGGTACCCGTAGTCGGGTTCGTGTTGCCATCTCCGAGCAGGGTGGAACCCATCAGCGGAGTGTGCGAACATAGTTGGTCTCTGAGTAGGGAAATTCCAGCAGCAGAGTTGGGTTCACAGTCATCTCCGAGTGGGAGAAATCCCAGCACAGGAGCGACGAACTTGGTGGCCTGCAATGGTTAAAGGCAAAAATATAGTTTTATTCAATAACTGAAATAAAATACATGGAATATAATCGAAATACAGGGGTATCAAGGATGGAGGTACTGCCCTGTATTTATTGGAGATACGGGATCACTCAATCGCTTTGTATTGGCTGATCGCGTGTTGTAGTTGGGCAGGCGACATAACGCTCGGTTATCTTGACCTGGAGGCCGCTTCAGGGGTAAGGATGTATTCTTTGAGGAAACCTTGCGGACATGCTTTTTCAGGTACCTCCGAAGGTTCTTGCAGTGGATGACTTTGTGCCTCTTACTGTTGTGGAAGGAACAATACTCTTCTGCTTTGCGGAGTGCGGGGTTGTATTGGATCAGTCTTGAACGCCTGACCCATAGTTGGTCGTTGTTGGCGTTGAAGACCTCGTTGATGGGGAGTTGGAGCGGGGTGATTTCTCTGTCAGCTTGAGGGTCTGGAGCGGAATCGATGAGAGAATTTGGAGCCCCTATCTCTTGTGGGCGGGCTGCCCCTGATTTGGATCTGGCTCCGCTAGTAGCTTCATACTGTGGCTTGAACTTTTCTCCTTCGTCGTCGCGTTTGGCGGAGTGGTTGGCTGAGCTCTTCATCACTTTCTATAACTGGATGTAGGGCGAGCTCGGGATAAGACCCCACTTAGCTGAGTGACGTCATGCTTCAACAAATGTTTGTACAGAGGCTGAGAAACCTGTAGCCTGCTGATGAATACGAGTGCAGAGACGTCCTCATCGTAGTGGGAAACTTTGGCTAACTGGCTTTGAAAGTATCCGATATAGGACTTGAGGATGTCACTCTACCTCATTTTGTTGGTGAAAAAGTGGTGATTATTCTTCTTAGCCTCCCGGTGAGAGGCGTACTGAATGAGAAATGCTTTGATTACCTCCTCAAAATTGTGGAGAGAGTGAGGTGACAGAGAGTAGAGCTAATTTGAGGCTGCGCCTTTCAAGCTGAACGGAAAAGTTAGGCACAGGAGTGAAACTTTGCAGGAGTGGACCACCATCTTGCCCCGAAAGTGCCTGATGTGTTGAACCGGGTCACTCATTCAGGAATAGTGGTCGAAAGTTGGAGTTGCGAACTTTTTCGGGAACTCGCACTCCAGGATATCTTCGGAGAGAGGGGAGTCAGAGACTCTGCTAGCGGCTTGTTTTGGTTCGCTTCAGAGTTGAAATTTAGCCTCCTCGATCTGTCTTTGGATCAACTCATCGAGGGCTCGAATGTTCGAATATTCTTCGATTCTTCTCTGAGTTTGGCGGTGATAAGTTTCTGTTCGGGAACGAGGCGAATCGGCTTCATTGTCGGAGTAGTCTTTGTGGAGGGGAGACTTTGATATGGGCCGTCTCGAATTTGTGATAGGCTTATCGGTCCCGACCTCTTCGATTCCGGGCTTGCTTTCCACCTGTGTCTGCTCCTGAGTTCTCTGGAAGGTGGTGATCTGCGCTAGGAGCTAATTGTTACGACGCTTTAATGCCTCCTGCTCGCGGGCAACATTCTTGCGATCGAGAGCATCTTGCTCTCGGTTGTGATCTGATCAGATCTGTTGCTCCTTCATCTGATTCTTCATATTGACAAGCATCTGAAGGATTTGGCCTTCGAATAACGTCGATCGGACGCTAGCGGCTGTCCCTTGAGGTGAGGAGCCAATATCTCTGGTAGCATCTTGTTGATTGATGGCAGGAGGGGGGACTGTGCCCCTGAGGGTGCTGTTGGTTTATCTTTTTGACGGGACGTTGTTGTGGCTGACAGTCTATTTTCTCGAAGCCATCGGGACTAGGAAAGAGACTTTTTGAGGAAGGTTTTGGATGAGAGAGGAGACCTTGAGTTCAAATCTCAATGAAAGCACTAGTTTGTTGTAAATAAAAATTGGCTTACCGTGAATCGAACCCACCACAAACGATTGGCGGTTCTCCCCAGATGGTACTTATCAGAGCACATATAAGAAAAGACATCTTTCAGATTAGGAGCATTGATGTGGTACCAGCGTAAGACCGTCGGGCATGAGAATCAGTTAGTGGAATAAGAAGAAAGACCGACAGAGAGAAATTGCTGGTGTAGTGGATGCAAGGACCGCACAGAGGGTAACTATGGGTGTATTAGTGTGGTGTGTGCTTAGGGGATTAGGGAAACGATCCTTCTCTCCGTCGAGAAAAATGATAATATATACCTGATAAGGATGCCGACGTGAAGGAGGCATTGACATACTGCTAAACTACACGATTTTCATGTGCTGAGTTTGTTGTAATGGCTGTGATCATTGGCACCGGTTGGTGAGATTGCATCCCGAGGAATCTGCCACTGTCCATTACTATCCGCATTGCTAGAGGCATTTCACGTTATGAACGTAGGGGAGGAAGGCTTTGCATAAGTATCGGTGGAGATCATGGACGATCTGTTGTTAGAGCTTCAGGTTTGAAGTTGGGGCCTTTAGGTTGCGGAAGACCTTGGAATGGAAAGGATCTCAGGGAGGTAAAAGTCTCGAAATGGTGAAATGTGGCTTCGGAATGGAACGGTCTTTGGGACGGGGGATGACTTCGGGAAGGTTGGATGTGGCGGAGGTTCCGGGATGGTCTCTGGGACTTGTGAATTTCTTGGTGGAAGCTCTTAATATCTGGGACACGTGTCATCATCCTAACGAGAGTCAAATTTTGACCACTTCAACATCACACAACAAAAAAACTTGATGCGTGGAAATCGTATGGGTGTTTTGATGTGATCTAACTCTACTTGGGATAATCATTGAATTATTAATAGTTCATGGTTGGTTGGTATGTTAGAATAATATGTTTTGCAGACCTCTGTAACTAGGGATGCCTGGGAGCAGGATCCTGCACATGGGTTTGGCTTCTGTGTGCTTATTTTTCAAATGGTTACGTTATTGTTGAGGACTGTGTTCCACTAATGTCTGTTTCCACTCCCCAAAATGTCTGCACTAAAAAGGACTCCTTAGAATGAAATATGCTGTCCAAACTGTTCTTATTTGACTCTAGAAACTATTGAAAGATTTCAAGGGATCACTGGTGTCATGATTGCTGGGCACAAGTTCATCCATATTTCTGTCAAGTGAATTCCGTGGAGTCTCAGTAGGGGGTTGCAAGTTGCCAATTTCAGGAAAAAGAACAATGGACATAGATGAATCATTATATATTCCTAACTGAAGAGATACGATCTCAGGTTAACCATGCATTAGATGCAGATTTTTTCAGTCAAACCTTTTCTCCTGCATCTCTCCTTATGCAGTTGTGGATCCATCTTGTGGAACCATGCATTGTATTGAGGTAATATCAGACTGGTATTTGGATGTGAATAGTTAAAAAAATTTCTGGTTGCGACTGGTGTCTTTCGGTGGTGTGGGTGCGAGGCAGGACTATCAGTTGCAACTTCCTGTCTGGCGGATGCAAAAATTTTCTTTGGTCAATAGGTGAGCTAGAAGTGCCTCGGAAATATAAAACCTGTCCAGATTTACGTGCACGCCTTCATTTTAAAGTGAGTTGTATGAAATTGGTACACATGTTTATGAAATTGGTACACATGTTTCTTATCCATTTATTTAGCTCCTTCTTTGCATGAGATGTTTTAAATATTTTGGTATAACTGTATAATTCCATCGTCTGCCACTCTAAGTTTGTCCAGCGTTATGTGAACCTTGACTATAAAAGGAAATTGTATGCACTTGGTAAAAATATGGTTCTTATCCATTTACTAAATTACTTTTCTTCCTTGCAATAAACATTTTAAAATCTTGGTTAAATGCTGTAATCATGATAAATATGTCTTTAATCATTAACTCTGCCGTTTTATCTATTTCTTTGCAACACCAGTGTTCTTTACAAGAACATTTTTCTGGTGCTATTCCTAAGGAGATTGGAAAGCTAACTATGCTGGAGCTCCTGGACTTGAGGGGTAATAACTTTAGTGGCACAGTTCCAACTGAGATAAGAGAGATGATCTCACTCAGGTACCTGAGTCAACAAGTTAGATCTTTATCCTTGCCTACTATGAATTTTAACTTAATGACAGTTTCTATTCCATTACAGCTTGCTTTGTGATGACAAATTTCAAAGTTCTACTCGTTTGACTGGGGAAAAGTGTGTCCGGGATTTTTCTTTCAGTAAGGGTATGGATATTGACTGCATGAACAGAAAATTCAAACATTGGTAAGGGGCTGTTCATTCTTCTCGGTATATGTATAGAACACTATTAGATATAATAGGTCATTATTCTTCCTCAAACGCCGTTTCCTTTTCTGTTAGTTCACTGTAAGTAGCTTAGCCTCACTTTTCATTAGTTTTTTTTTTTAAGTTAGTATCAGTGACATCAATAGTATAATACAATTGCCAAAGAATATTCTAAAGGTGTTTCCCTGCTGCATTAATTGTTCTAATTTTTTGATCTTGTTTCCTGAGGTTTATCTTCAAGTCATAGCACATCTTGACTGACTAAAATTAAAAAAATACATGACACTCACACAGATAAGAAAAGAACAGCCCAGTGCCTGGTATACACTACATCTTTTGGGAAGGAAGGAAAGGAGTCGAGATTAGTTCCTGCTTGAGATGTACACTGATATATAAGTCATATAATTAGAATGTATCAGTATACGTGATAAAATTAGGGGCAGTGGGAGACATTCTCTGATAATGTATCAATATATGTGATACAATTTAGGGGCAGCGGGAGACATACTCTGATAATGTATCAGTGAGATGCTTAGTTTTATGGTCTAGAATGCTTCAAACCCAACAAAAACTGGTGTGCAAGGGTGTTGAGTGTTGAACTGTTTAAATCATTATCCAAAGATTTGGGTTTTCAATTTGTATGTTCCAAACCATAGGTCTAATCAACTCGCCATATTTGGCAATTCTATGTTGTGGCTACTTGATCTGTACACAAAACTGATCTGTACACAAAACTCAAAATTGTCTAAATTTTGGTTTGTATCCATTCTAATGATATTTGATCAACTTTGGTGGACTGAATCTTCAAATTTGATACCATCTCATCAAATTTAATAAGACTGATCAAACACCACCCCCCCCCCCCCCCATGTGTATGTGTGCCTATTTCTGTGTTAACAGTATCTACTTTTCTCTGAGAGAGTCCTTTCGTGATGTTTATTTGTTCCTATCGAAACTGAAACCTGAGACCTAAATCTCAAGTTCTTCTCAACTAACTGTCTTCATCTGATACACATCTAGTATGCAACATACTAACCGTGATTTAAAATCTCACCATCAATATCGACCAATGTTTTTTAAGTATCAATATCGTTAAATATCGGCTATATTCTAAAAACCCAATACAATACTGCCTATATATATTGGAATTGGCTGATATTTGAAAGCATGATAATAACTTATATTTGAATCAAATTTTTATAGTATTATATTTTTATTAATTTGATATCATTCCCTTTTTTTGCTGAATGATTGGTAAAAAGATTAAAGCGAACTATTAGTTTCTAATTAATTATGTGACTAAACCTAATTATTACTTTTATTTCTCATTCAATGAAAAACAGAGGGAAACTAAGTAGATTAAAGAACAAAGAAGTACCTTACCGGTAATTTCTTTGATAATGAAGTCCAGAGAAAGTTATTTGAAATATCATTATTATATAATATTCAACAACATCACCAAACTTCTCTAAAAAGAAATTGAAGAAAAAAGTACAAAAGCATGTTCCACCTAATAAATTTATTGTTACGTTTAAAAGTTTATGTTGAAACTTATACTGCCACTCCAAATTCACATCATCTTTTCTTGCTATTTCATATGGCGGATGTTATTAGGAGTGAGTAGATTATATTAAAGAGGAATGGCTATATAAATTTCCGTTTGAATATCATTAGAACCAGCGTTTATAAAGGGAGTGGTTTTGCAACTCCTATTTTAAATTAATGTCAAGTGATATTGCAGTTCATTTTTAAAATTAATTCCACATCTCTTTATCTTATAATTGTATTAGAATGTGCTGAATAGCAATGACTGGAGTGGTTCTACTAGTTGTCTTTTAGATTTCATGAGTAGGGAATGAAGAAATGGGAAAAGGGGTTCAGCGAAATGGTAATTGTCAAATTTAATTGAGACAAAAAATTAGAAAACAACTAAACCTGTAGAAAGATTTTCCATCAGAGATGGGTGGCGGTGGGTGAATACAGCCACATGCTTCCTTCCATTTTCGGCCTCCACCCCTGGGTGCTATATCATGTTGGTCTGTTTTCCATCAATTTGCTTTGCAAGATGCCAGTTGTGCATCTTCTCTGACATACTCATTTCTTGCATTGTATTTTTTACTTCTACAATTCATTCATTTTAATGCCCTCATTTCCTCTCCTTTCATCTAGTTTGATTGTGCCTTAGAGATATTAGATGTGCAGCAAGATCTTATATTGTTTATTAGTCTTTCTCGCTTCCCTGGTCTGTCACTTCTCTTTGTAGACCAAATTGGACTTTGCAGGTGTTATATTTAATTCTATTGATATTGCGATTTTTCAGTATTCAGCAGAATCATTTGCAGCAATTGGAGAAGGCTAATTTTCTTGTCACTCCAATTAAAGGGAAATTCCTCGAGTTTCTTGACATGCTGCCCTGGTATGAATCTCTTCAACCCCTCCCCCCCATACACACCTGCGCCCTCTCTCTCTCTCTCTCTCTCTCTCTCTCACACACACACACACACAAAACACTGATGTAACACAACTTGGATCGCAATCACCTTCAAATTGGAACTAGGGTTTAAAATTTGAAATTAAGGAACAACATAGAGTTTTAGGCGTCACACCCCTTGCACGAGCTTCACACTCAAAACTCAAGAGTAAAGAGACTCAATAATTTAACTGGAAAATTTGTGAAAATTTTAATCATTCAATAATAATTCAAAAGAGAAGTCTTGAGCCTTTTATAGGCTTTACAAAAGAGTACTTCTAAGAAATTTTGATGTGGTACTAAACGCCCACATAAAAGATGCATTACTAAAAGCAAATAAACTAAACAGTAAAATAGCTAAAACCAAAGAAATGCGGCGCGCCGTTTTCTAGATCTAGAATAGACTCGGTCGAATCGTCTCAGCAACGTGATGCCCTCATCATTTCTCTCGGGGTGGGAAAAACTCGACCCTATCGAGTGTGTGATTGGAAGCTGATGTTGCTTGTGGCAGTGCTCTAGTAGATCGAGATCAAGCTGTCAGAAATTTGCCTCAGTAATCTAAGAATTTTCTGATTTAGGTCTTCCTTTCCATTTAATAAGATAGTGTCGCGTTCCTCCATTTCTAGTAGAGACAATCTGATCATCCAAGATAAAATTTATATTTTATGCTGCACAGGGTAATTTTGGAGAGAGTGGAGGTAATGGGGGCTCTAAGAAAGGTCCTGGGCAGGCTCATCCACGAATGAATTAGAAGGGATATTAAAAGTATCTCTATATGAAGGCAAATCTTCAATATTAAAAGTGTAACTAATATCAAAATCCTGTGGGAGATCCACCATATAGGCATTTGAATTGATATTCTTTAGAATTTAAAATGGTCATGTCTTCGCGCCTGCAATTTCTTCATGGTTTTCAGAGTTGCAAAAGCTTTATAATCAATATTATTTTTCATTCTTTTTTTCTGATTTTCTCATGTAGTTCACGCATATGAGATGTGAATGTCGATGCAGAGTCTGATATCCTAGAATGATGATAAGCCATGTGAACTAAATCAATTAGTTGCCTAAGTCTAAAGCCAGTTACTATCTCAAATGGACTGAGATTTGCAGTCCTACTGGCAGAATTATTGTATGCAAATTCAGTCATAGGCAAAATTAGATCTCAAGTTTTTAAAATTTTTCTCAATTAGACACCTAAGGAGATTTTCTAAGGTTCTATTGACTATCTTGGTTTGCTCATCAATTTATGGATGAAAGGCTGTCGAAAATTTCAGCTTGGTTTTCATCTTGTGGCACAGTGTTTACTAGAAATAGGTAACAAACTTAACATCCCTATCAGACATCATGATTTTGGGCAATTTATGCAATTTGACAACATGATTAAAGAAAAGGATAGCTACTTAGGATGCACCTGAGGTTTTAGAACTCGGAATGAAGTGAGCCATTTTGGAGAATTTGTCAACCACTACTAGGATAGAATCATATTTCTGCGTTTTTGACAATCCTAGTATGAAATCTATGCTTACGACTTGCAGGGGCAACTAGGCACATGTAGAGGAGTGTAAGACCCGACAATTTGTTTTTGTTATTTGGCCAGTTGACATGTGCGACATTGGTTAACAATGTTAGCGACATCCCTCTTCAAGCTTGGTAGAATCTGTGCTCAAAAGCCTCAGTCATTTTATTTTGGCCGAAGTGTCCAGCCAGACCTTTAGCATGCATTTCTCAAAAAGGAACTTCTTGAGGGATGTATGGGGAATACATAACTTATGAAACCTGAATAGATATCCATCTTGTAACAAAAATCTGTCCATCTCTCGAAAAGAATCGTTCTGTAATGTGGCGTATATTTTCCTAAAGTCTGGATATGATTCATACTCCTCTCTCAATCTCTCGATCCCAGTCACTTCTTCACTCATAGCAACCAAAATCGTTACATACCGGCTGAGCGCATCAGCAACCTTATTCTCAACTCTCGCCTTATGCCTAAGGAGAACTGTGTAGTCTTGAAGGAATTTCACCCACTTGTTGTGTTTAGCATTTAGCCTCTTTTGGGAGTGTCTCATGATCCGAATACCGTACAAACTCCTGCGGTATCAGATAATGTCTCTAGTAGCGCATAGCCTGCACAACCGCGTAAAATTTCTTGTTATATGTGGAGATTACTGTCAGGCGTCATTTAACTTCTCGCTGAAATAGGCAATGTGATGGTTCTCCTGACTCAATACACCACTTACCGCTAGCCTTGATTCGTCACATGTTATTTCAAATACCTTCAAAAATCTAAGAGACGTATAATGGGGGCTTCAGTTATCAACCTCTTCATTTCCTTAAAAGCCTTGGTGGCAGCAGGAGTCCACTGAAGTCTCTCTCTTCAAATAGTCGGTTATTGATATCATAATAGCGCTAAAATTCTTTATAAACTGACGGTAGAAAGTGACTAACCCGTGAAAACTCCTAACTTCTCTAATCGTTTAAGGTTGTGGCCACTCGATGATTGCTTTCACCTTCTTAGGGTCCACAAAAACTCCCTCGGATGAAACCTCAAATCCTATGTAATGAGGACATTACACCAGTTTCTAATTTGCTTTTATGTCTTAGTCTATTTTTGAGTTTAGTGTTTTCTTTTATTGTGTTTTAGTTTCACATTTGTTATATTCGAAAACTAGACTTTTTGTAAAGCTTATAAATAGGCCCTAGGCTTTTGTTTTTATTATTAGACAATGATTAAATTAAAATTTTCAGTTTAAATTTTATGAGCCTTTAGTTCTTGAGATTGGGGTGCGAAGCCTGTGATATAAGGGGTGTGAATCCTGTGGTGCAAGCGGTGTGAAACCCAAATTTATCATTTTCTTTTTTAAACCCTAATTTCCATTTTTATTTCTTTATTTCAAAACTCTAGCTTTTCTTTTCTTAGATTGAAAGTAATTTTGATTCTCCTGTATTACATCAACTAGGTATCAGAGCTTTTTGAGTCAGTTCAGTACAATAGCCTGCATAAATTTGATTCAGAACCTATTTCAGGCTCGTTCAGAGTTTGATTCGAGTTCAGTGAAGCGTTGGATTCGTGACCGAGTCTTGGAGCCATTAGAAAGAATTCACAGCAGTTGGATAGCAGATCTGATCTCCATAATTCTGTGTTTGGTGTTGATATTGTTTTTGTAGCAGAAAATCAGTGTTTCAGGCCATATTTTCAGCCCGATTTGAGTCCAATTCGAGCTACCAAAATTTTTGGGTAACTTCTGATCTTTAAACACTGAAAGTTTTATTCATGATATTTTATTTTTGTGAAAGATATAAATACTGATGTTGAAGATAAGAAAGTTGAATGGGACATGTATGTAACTCTCTCGTATTTTCGGGGTTCTAACGATCATGATGGGTATGAAGAGTGAGAAATCATTTTGAAGATTTTTTTCAGTTACTTCTCCTTGACACCTGAGCAGAAGTGTCACATATCCAATGAAATTAGCTAGAGAAGCTTATTGGTGGTGGGAATAATGTCATATCAACTGTCGAGATTGGTTTATCTTACAAGATCTTCTTTATACTCGGTATGCTTCACACTTCGAGAGGCCACAATTTAGCAATCTGATCACTGAATGTAAGGAGATCCTAGTTGGTATGGGAAAAATTCTAAAAAGCATGGCAGTTGAACTTTCAGAATTAAAGCCATAAATTGATAATGAACCAGAGCCAGAGCCAGAAATTGTTGCTGAGTTGGTATCACTGCAAGAAGAGATTTCTTCACGACCCACAAAAGTTGAAGTGCTCTCCTACCGAGATCTTTGTAGATCTTCCAATAGAGCCTACCATGGAGGTAATACCATTTTTGACAGTTATGAGGGTCTCATTATTCTTGAGATCGCCTGATGTGTATTATCCATTGCATCTTACTATAGGAGATAGTTTCACAGGAGATTGACACTTGATATGTGGGTTAAATTTCAGTGGAGCTGAGTTGACTTGACATACTATGTGTATCTTGCTTGAGCTACCATCGACTGCGACTAATGTGTTACGAAAGCCAGTTCCATCTCCACCGCCTTGGACTCGATGTGATGCACGAAAGCCATTTCTACCTCCACCACCTTGGTTTCGATGGGATGCACTAGTGATGCTGTCACGACCGCCACGATGGCCCGATTAAGATGCTTCATGAGGGTGTCCTCACTCGACAAGGTCGAGCTCGTCCCACCCTGGGGGAAATGATAAGGACATCACACCAGTTTCTAGTTGCTTTTATGCTTTAGTCTATTTATAAGTTTAGTGTTTTCTTTTATTGTGTTTTAGTACCACATGAGTTATATGTGAGAAATGGACATTTTGTAAAACCTATAAATATGCCCCATGCTTCTTTTATTCTTAGATAATGATTAAACTAAAATTTTTTAGTTTAAATTTCATTAGCCTTGAGTTCTTGAGACTGAGGTATGAAGCCCATGGTGCAGGGGTATGAAGCCCAAATTTATCATTTTTTTCTTTCTTTTTTAAACCCTAATTTTCATTTCTATTTCTTCATTTCAAAACTCTAGCTTCTTTTTCTTAGATTGAAGGTGATTGCGATCCTCTCATATTGCATCACTGGAAAGATAACCCTGTTTGTATAAAAAGCATACTTCTTTGTGTTGCATAAAACTTCTCAGCTTAGAGTGTGCAAAGGATTTGACTCAGATGGTCCATATGTTGTTCCTGAGTTCAGCTGTAAATCAATATATCATCAAAGTACACCATTATGAATTTACCTACAATTGAGTCATCACTCTCATGAAGATGCTAGGAGCATTGGACAGTCCAAAAGGCATAATCAACCATTCATACCAACTTTGGTCTTAAAGGCAATTGTTCATTCATGTCCTGGCCGAATTCTAATTTGGTGGTACCCACTTTTAAGATCAATCTTGGAGAAGATTGTGACACCTGATATCAAATCTAACATATCATCAAGACAAAGAATAAAAAAAATGATACTTGACAGTGATTTTGTTGATTGCGCGACTATCCACACACATACGTCATATACCATACTTCTTTGGTGTCAAAACTGCGGGAACTACACACGAGCTCAAACTTTCTTTGGTGAATCTTTGTCAAGTAATTCTTCTATTTGCCATTATAACTCTATGTGCTAAGCAGGGTTCATCCTATAATGGGACAGGTTTGACAAAATCGCTCCTGGGACTAAGTCAATGGCATGTTGAAGTCTCATATTTGGGGAACTTACCTGGTAGATTTTGGAAAGACTTTGAAAAATTCTTTCAGTATTGGTTTAATATGTCCTGTGACCTGCACCTCGATTTTTGGCTTAGCTTGTTGAGCCACAAGTGCATAACAAGTTGAAATCTCATTCAAGCTCCTTTCAATTTGATCGTGGCTAATCAAGTTCATTATCATCTTACCTTTACTCTTATCACCCTTCTTTTTAGGAGCTAGTCTACCCACTTTTCTTTTGCCTATATTAACCTTCTTTTCTGAAGTTGATTTGTGTTGATTCGGCATTAGCTTCCCCTTCTTGCCAATATGGTTGAATGAGCAGTTGTTGGTACATTCATATATGGTCACATTTAAGTCGAATTACCATAGTTGTTCTAAAATAATATGACCAACATCTATAGTGAGTATATCACACCACACATTATCTGTGACGAGACAAACTGGATGAGAATTGACATCTCTTTTGAACTTCTATAGATGTAGCGTCAACTATGTAACATTGTAGGGATTTGGATGCTTCACCAGTTTCATCTCTAAGGTGATTAATTTCAACGCAGCGGTGTTAATACAACTGCCACTATCACCCTGTAGCTCTTGTTCTTAATTTTTATGTAGGTTTAGAATATGACAGTTCTTCTCCGGTCGTTGATTTTCTTGGGCCGCGCTAAGGTGCACCTGACTACTCTTAATTGGGCTCTGTCTACAGTAGGAGTTTGGTTCGTCACTCTCACAGTTCTGATGCAATCATTGAATTCACAATCTTCGGCGGAGGCATCCGATTCATCATTCTATTGGTGCATAATCACTTTTAAATCATCTTCTTCTTCTATATTTTCAATGAGAACTTTCACTAAAGGATCTTGATTTGACTCGGGCATTAGCTGGTAAGGTGTCCATACCCTTAACATCTATAGCACTGGGTCTGCGGTTGACCTTTGCTGGTTCACTAGCTGTTTTTCTTTTGGAGGTTGTCAGTTTTGCACTAGAAGAACCTACTACTTTAACGCTTGAAGAATTGGAGGAAGGTTTGCTTAGAGCAGGGAAGGATTGGCTAAAGCTAGGTCTGCCAGTGGTTGAGGTCTTAGAGTTATCCTTAAGCTCAGTTCGATGAAAGTGGGATCCTTTAGACTCATCTAAATCGGTGACTAGCTGATATGCCTGCTCTAGAGTTATATGATGCCTCGAGCGATGAGCTCTTGACGGTAATCATCCCTAAGACTTGACCTAAACCTAGACAGGGTGTGTTCGGAGGATTTAAACTTAATTGCTCCGCACTGTTTCAAATATTCATCAAACTTAGCGATGTAATCGGTGGCTAATTTGTTTCCTTGAGTCAATCTATTCCACTTGTCTAGTAATTGCTGACTGAAAGACAGTGAAACATACTTCAACCTAGCTTCTCTTTCATGCCCTCCCAAGTCTCCACTAGATCATCCTTTTTATACCTCATCATCCTTTCGAGGTTTTCCAATATTGTCCGGCTTGCTCTGTTAGTTTCATCATGACAAATTGAATTTTTCTAGACTCGGATATGTCATGCCAACGAAAGTAGCGGTCTATAGCTTGCTGCCAATGTATGTAAACCTGAGGATCTAAATGTCCATCGAAGGAACATCTACTTTCATACTTTTGATATACTGGGCATCTGTGTCAGCTGGATTGTAGGGTTGAATTTGCTCACGCCTGAGTGACCTACTATCATTTCGAGACTTGTCTTCCTTCGTGGTTCTCCTTCGATTAGTTTCTAACCTTTTAAGTCATATGGCTAAATCTCTACAATTGGCATTAGCCTGGTCTTTAACAGATGTCGGTTTATTTGATCATCATAGCAATGAGTGTGTTAAGTGCATCCTTAAGACTAGGGTCCCTTGGTGCAGAGATTTTTCTTATAGAAAAAGTTTACCGCTTCTAATTGGCATGCAAGTTCCTAACTAATTCTGAATGCAAACTACTCTAGAGATTGATGACATCAAGCCACGTGTATCACCAGTGGAAAAGACACTGTGTTTCAGTTTCTCAGTAGTAATAGAACTCTATATAATTTTAGTTTTTTATTTTAAGTTTCTATATTTAGAGTTGTATTTTTATTAAGAGTTTAGTTTCTTTATTTTGAAATTGTAATTCTATTTTGATTAGGAGTTTTAGTTTGAACTGTATTTAGTTTTGTACAAGTCTATAAAAAGCCTCTTGTATCAATAATAAAATTATTGAAAATTTGCTATTCTCTTTGTGAGTTTATTATGGATCATGAATTCTCTTTTTAAAAGTGGTGGGATGTCCTATTAGATCTCGATTAGTGGTAGGATGTCCTAAATGGTTTATCATTTACTATAATTCTATTTTCTCTCTCAATCTCTCAACAATAAATTTCTTCTCTCTTTCAAAAAGTGTCGCCAAATCTTTCTCTTTATATCTTCAGCCGACCTCGACTCCCATTGTTTCTCTCTTCTTGCCGCTGAAGCTGAGGCCATTCAGGTCTTTCTCACACCACCAAACTCAGGCAGAAAATAGATTCACACGAGCATAATTCAGCCACTGGCAAGCTGATTTGTTCGAATCATAACTCACTCATGCAGAGTTCAAATTACACATCGTTTGAAGCGTTGAGTTCGTAAAGAAGAGTACTACACAACTACAATAATTAAGAATAAGTTCATGTATAATTTATAGAGTCTTCAAAGATATAATTTCAATCTACTACTAATTATTTACAAGTTGATTATACATCTCTAATCTATTATTGATCTTGATCTATTGTCCACTTTAAAATGCGAGTGTATGAATATGCTTTTTTTTATAGTTGTTTGATTTTTTTTGTTGATAATAGAATTTGTTACCTGTATCATAATAATATTTTATTAGTACTTTGATATTTGAATTGATCTAATTCATACATGTTAAAGGAATATAACTAATATTAACTGTTTTAAGTTTTCCTATTAATGTTCGTTCTTGTTAGTGAAACGTTTAATTGTGTTATTTCATCTAGTGCTTCCGCAGATGTACACGTTTCACATCAACTTAGTATCCGAGCATGATTTACGTAGAAAACTTGCATTAGGTTTAGGAAAATTTGAATTTTGCTTTTTAGTCATTTGTTAGGAATTTTATTTGTTTTGCTTTGCATAAAAATTTAAAAGATTTGTATATAGGAATTCCATCATTCATCTAGATCTTATTTAGAGCATACCAACTTAAATGGATTTTCAACCCACTTTAGCTGACATCATGGCTAAACTGATTCTCTAACTCAATAAGTTAATCCTTTTCGTTTACACGCGATACGATTGGAAGAGAATGTCAATAGGATATTGACCAAATTGGAGACCTACAAGCAGAAGCTAAAAGCGGTACTACTTGTGTGATCCCCACAGCTAGAGAAGTCGAAGAAAAGTCTGATAACAATAAAAGCAAGAACGTTGAAAATAACTTTTTTAAGCTTAGTCTTATAATCAAGTATTACAAATGTCAAGGTTATGCGCATGTTGCTGCCAACTGTCTAAGTCTATTTAAGATTGTCATCAACGATAAAGTTTTCATTAAAACCGCTGAGGCTGATAGTACTATTTCTCCGAAAGTCACTTTGTGATTAAGGAGTTTTTTGTAACTCATCCTTTCCCGCCCCGGCTCTACTGCGAACACTATCTTCTCCGCCTATTCTCTTACCAATCCCTACTGTCATTACATGTTTTGATCACTAACCCTTTTCTTCTTCACTACTGACACCATCTTCTTTTCTCCTATGGTTATGTTAGTTACTAAATCAAAATTCTTCACATAGCTTATCCCCATAGCCGATCAGTGTCAAGTCAATGAGTCTGCATCATCATCTTTTGCATCACACGTGCACAAACAACTAACAGAGATCAGTGATAAAATTGCATAAAACAACGCCAATCATGAGATGCGAGTTGATGATGGAATAGATTAAATACTTTTAATATTGGTGATGTTCAAAAGTTGCATGCTTGTAGTTCTGATCCATTTCAAATCTTGATGAAATTGAAATATAATATTTATGTTATAGATCTTTCTATAAATTTTAGCATCAGTTCTACTTTCAATATTGACTACTTAGTAGATTATAAATATCTTATAAATGTTATCCCACTTGTTGATGAGCCTTCTAAATGAGTCTATTTCGAGAGGCTCTTCCTTTCGCTACTACCAGATATTTTACCCTATACATCATGTCAAGTTGATAGATTATTAAATGATCAAATATCACCACCGAAGTTGGTGAGATTCAAAAATATTTGATTTAGATAAGAAAAGTACTATTTGATAATACATGCTTAGACCGAAGTCAACTGCCAAAATTGATCATGAAATTTTAAAGTAGTATGAAGTACTTCAATTTCTAACTCGACGGAGTCGAGTTTTCTCCATCACGGGGAGCATAATGTGGACATCAAGTCACGTATATAGCACGTGTATCACCGGTGAAGAAGACTTCTTATACCAGTTTCCTAGTAGTAATAGAATTTTATGTAATTTTAGTTTCTTTATTTTGAGTTTCTTTATTTAGACTTGTATTTTTATTAGGAGTTTACTGTCTTTATTTTGGAATTATAATTCTATTTTGATTAAGAGTTTTAGTTTGAGTTGTATTCAATTTTGTACAGGCCTAAAATTTCTATTCTCTTTGTGAATTTACTATGAATCATGAATCCCCTTTCTAATAATGGTGGAATGCCCTATTAGACCCCGATTAGTGGTGGAATGTCCTAATTGGCTTATCAGTTACTATAATTCTATTTTCTCTCTCAATCTCTACACAAGAAATTTCTTTCTATCTAAATGTGCTGTTAAATTCCTCTCTCTCTCTTCACGTCTTCAGTCAATCTCGACGTCCATTATTCTCCTCTTCTTCCTCGGCGAAGTCGAGACCATCCAGGCCTTTCTCACACCACCAAATTTAGACAGAAAATAGATTCTCGCAAGCATAATTTAGCCACTGGCAAGTTGACTTGTCCTGACTATAACTCACTGATCTGTAGTTCAAATCATGCACCGTTTGAAGCGTTGAGTTCGTGAAGAAGAGTATTACACAACTACAGTAATTAAAAATAAGTTCAGGTATAATTTACACAGTCTTCAATGGTACAATTCCAATCTACCACTAATTATTTATAAGTTGGATATGCATCTCTAATCTATTATTGATCTTGATCAACTGTCCACTTTAAATGTGAGTGTATGAATCTACTTCTCTTTTATAGTTGCTTGATTTCTTTATTGATAGTAGAATCTATTACTTGTATCATAACAATATTTAATTAGTACTTTGATATTTGAATTAATCTAATACATGCATATTAAAAAATATAGCTAATATTAACTGTTTTAAACTTTTATACCAAAGATTGTTCTTGTTGGTGAAATAATGTATTAAAAACCTGTTATGTAACTTGTTATAACCCGTTACAAAACGTAACAGCACCCGACCATTATATAACACTCGCAAAAATGCAGTTCCCAGTAACGAACATTTTTTGGAGCGTTACGAATGTTACGTTACGAAAATAATGTAACGTTTGTAACTTACGTTATTTACAAGAGTTGCTAAATATAAAGCAGTGAAGCAATTTCTCTGCTGACTAAATTGACATGAAATCCTAAATTGGAGATGGCGAGCGAATCATCAAAGCACTCTAGTTCCTCTTCTCTCTGTAATCGATGGTGAGTAGAACTCTCTCATATGGTTCCTCCTCTTTGCAATTTTTCTTCAATTGCATCTCTTTTATCGACGAGTATCGAAGCACCCCAATTTCTCTTTTTTTGATCTCTCTTCAATTGATGAGGAACTCTCATCGTAAGGCTCCAAAAAAAAATCAAAGAATCACATGACTCTTCAATTGACAAGGAACTTGTCGGTCTCTTCGATCTTTCTTCAATTGACGAGGAACCGCACGACATCGGAGCAGGTAAGTTCCTTGATACTCGCTAAAAATTGTTGTGAGACTTGCTAAATGTGTTATATATATTTAGATATTTTGATATTTTTTAAAAATTATTTTCCTATAAATAAAAATTCTTAAATATAGTATATATATTTATTTTTATTAAATAAATATAAATCGTGTAACCTACATTATGTGTTACGTTATAACGTATATTAACATAACAAAGGAAAAACGTTATTGTTATGTTTATTTTAAACATTGGGTGAAACATTTAATTAAGTATTTTATCTATTGCTTTCGCTCACGTACACATTTAACATCAGAGATGTATGCTATGCAGGAGGAATTAAAAATCAAATAATGACAAATAATACCAATTTTAAGCTTAGTTTATCAACACATGATCAAAAAAATATAATGTTGGGACAGTGATTTAACTACGCATGCTAACACAATAAATTTCAAATCAATCCAAGAGAACACTAATTCAAGTTAATTTAGTTGCACAATTAATATCAAGTTAAGTTGCCACTCAAGGTCATAATCACACAACTCACTATTTAGTGAGCAACAGTCAGTAGCTTCTACCTTGCCACAGATTGAAGAGCTATCTCAATTAAGTGGCAGAAATAACTGAACAGAAATTTCAACAATTATCTGAGAGGCAACTGAAGCTTGAACCTGGATGTGACAGTTGTAGACGCGTAGTACTAGTCATCACGAATCTGATGCTTCAAAAACAGCTCGATTCAGACTTGAAACGAGCGAGAAACGGCCTCTGAAATGCTGCGATGCTGCTCCTGTGCTAAACTAGATCACTGAGTTGACTCGGTCTAAGTTAACTCGCTGTTGGCTGCTGACTCGATTTGGGTTAGACTGAATCATTCCTGAGTCAGGTTGGGCTGACTCGGAGTTAGAGTCAACTTGGATCTGTGTTGTTGTGGATCGTTTGGAGTTGGTCGGCCTGACTCAAGTGAAGTTGTCGGGTCGGGTCAGGTGGGTTGGGTTTAGTTGGATCCAACCCGATCTAATCTGACTAAGTAGATCAGGTCTGATCACTTAAATCAGATCTATCAAACCTCACTCGATCAGATGAGGTCGGAGGAGGCCGCAGAGGAGGCGGCGAGGTGATCTAACCCTTGACGATGGCGGAGGACGAGGTTAGAGGAGGCGCCGGAGGCAGTGGACGACGATGAGAATCGACACTTACGATTTTTAGAGGCGGCGGAGTTGCAATGGTGCGACATCAAGAGTCGAGGCCTCGGTGAAGTCACGTTGAGGCGATGCATCTTCGGCGAAGTAATGGAGATGGTGATGGTGGTTTTGTTGCGGGTACGATGACAGTTAGGTGGTGACGGAGATGATGGAGATGATGGTTTGATGATGACGATGATGGAGATGATAGCGGAGATGGTTGCGGGATGATAATGGCGTTGGATGGCTGATCTCGCTGGGAGGATCAGCGCTCAGAAGAGGGGTGATGGCAGAGGAAGAGGGCAACGGTGATGAGGTGGATCTGGTTTTCATCTATGATACAGGAGATGATTGATGATGAGAGTAGATGATGGTGATGATGGAGGAAGATGATGGTGGTGACGTTGATGGTGGCAGTGGCGATGGATGGTGGCGGTGGCGACCAGTGGCGAAGATGATGGGGGTTGGTAGTGGGAAAACCTAGGGTTAGGGTTTTAGTGCGTATTGAGAGAGAGAGATGGGGAAGGAGATAGTGAACAATGATTCTTTTTTTTTTTTTTTTTAAGATACAAGATTTTGGAGAGGGTAGGTTTTTTTTTTTTTGAGAGGAAGAAGAAAATTTGGAAGGGGATTAAGAACAAAGCTCTGATACCAAATTGATGTAACACAACTTGGATCGCAATCACTTTTAAATAGAAACTAGGGTTTAAAATTTAAAATTAGGAACAAGATAGAGTTTTGAGCTTCACACCCCTTGCATGGGCTTCACACCCAAAACTCAAGAGTAAAGAAACTCAAGAATTTAAGTGAAAATTTATGAAATTTTAATCATTCAATAATAATCCAAAGATAAATCTTGGGGCCTTTTATAGATTTTACAAAAGAGTATTTCTAAGAAATAACTGATATGGTACTAACTGCCCACATAAAAAAAACACTATTAAAAGCAAATAAACTAAATAATAAAATAGTTAAAATCAAAGAAATGCAGTATGCTATTTTCTGGATCTAGAATAGACTCAGTCGAATCATCTCAGCGGCGTGATGCCCTCATCACACACATCTATATGTCTCTGTGTGTCTACACCCCCACCCCACCCCTTTTTTCTGTATATTTCTTCAAAAATATATAATATATCCTTTCTAAAGCTAATTCAACCTTTCTCTTAAAAGGCTGAAACTAGGAAGTTCTTTTCTTTCACGTGGTCATGGGGAGGAACATGGTGTCGACATTCCAAGTGAGTATTGCTTGCTAGTTCATAATTCTAAACTTCATATTTGATGTTGAGGATGGCTCATTAGTTGGTAATTATAGATTGTATAGATCCAACAGGATGCATTTTAGCTTTGTGATAATGATATCATTCCTTGTATGCTGCAGATTACTGTAAGCCATACATGGGGCAAAACTTGCAGCTTCCTAAGAGTTCTGCACGTCGGAGGCTTCTTCAGGAATCTAGTAATCTGCCTGCTACTCCAGTAAACGGACCACCTCGCCAGGAAGCTGTCTCTGTTCCATCTATTGGAAGTGGCACATTTCCTGCAGTTCCAAATTCAAATGGTGGGGTTCTCTCACCAAAAGATCTGCCCTCGGGTTCTCCTTTCGCACACATGAATGATGCAGATTCTTCACATGAAACCACATCAGAGTACAATGAAAAATCTGGTGGACTGCTCCAAATATTACTCCTTGGACTTCCAAGTATTGCAATACTTGCTATCCTTATTGCAGGATTGGTATGTTGCGTTGTGAGAAGGGTCCAGCAACAGTTGGTCCCTTGAAAACAGGACTAAGTGGTCCATTGCAGAAGGCATTTGTAGCAGGTAACATTTTCTTATCTATAATTTCATTCTTGAAATTGTATTTGGTAATCTGCATATTGGGCAAACATTTGGAATGCAGGATGCTACATTTATTAGAATAATAAGATATTTTCCCCTGATCATTATCATGTTTACTGTGTATCATAACTGGAGGATAGCTGAAGTATAATCTATGTCTCATCCTTACACAATTACTCTGTAGTTAGCTGTTATATAAAAATAAGAAAGATTATCGAAGGAAAATGAAGAGGTTGTGTAGATGATTTTTTTTTTTCCTTTCATCATGAACCCTTCACGAACAGTTAACAATGTACAAATTTGGTAATATGTAAATTAATTTAGTGGGAAGCAACCAACAAGAAAAGTTAGAAGTTATAAGTATCAGTGCCAATTAAACAGTATATATGTGCAGGATTTGCTGTGGCTAATTTATATAGCATTCAGCTTCCTACAATCAAGCACACATATTATGAAGGCGTTTTGTGCCAAATGAGATTGTGGGTAGTTTCCATTGCATGATTCTTAGCTTTAGTTGGAAGGAGATACTAAATTATGCTTTTTATGCTTTAAATTGCTGGAAAAAAATGTAATTTCTGTGAGACACCTGAAAGAGGATTGCTTATCCAACATGCATGAAGAAACGCATCAAGCTCTATTTAGTTGCAAGGAAGAAGCTCGGTGCACAAAGCAAGTGCAATTGTTAGTACTAGAGAGGAACTAAATCAATGTTCGAGACACTGGATTATAACGATTTAATTGGCTATGAATTAAAATTTGGTGCAAGATATTTAAAGTTAGATATAGTCATTGTTAATATCAAAATTTTATTCTTCATTGCAAATATTTGGAGACTTATATTTGATATAGTCACTCTTAATTTCAAAACTTTATTCTACTCAAGGTATTTAAGTTTCCTTAATAGCATGTATTGTTAAAATTTTTCTTTCATAGGCATTATAGGGTCATGTGGAGATTTAAGAGAGATGCTGCAGATATATATTCAAAGACATACAACAATAGAGATAGGTGACTCAATGGTTTAGGTTCTCTCTTTTCCCTTGTGGGTGTCATTATATTTGGCTTTGTAAATTTCATAGTCGCTTTAACTTGAATACATGCGATTGAATTCAAAAATTTTGAAATTAATATTCTGAAAATTTATACTCCTAATACAGGCGATAGTGTGTTATTTTCCGTGGTGCTTCCTAATATGAATTGCCAAACTGGTGACCTGATAATAACAGAAGAGCACTACTGAGTAATTAATATATTGAGTTCTTCTGTTGTATTTAACACTAACATTTCTGGTATGCAAGACTTACAGTACGACTATCAAGTTTGGAATTTGAACTTTGGTTACTTGGCATAAATAGAACTGGAATCATATTTTAACTAAAGTGGTTTGCTTTCTACTTTTGGAATAAGTGTCAAATGGATATATTCAAAGAACAAAAGTTTGTATTATCATAATTCTTAGTGTCTGAAAATGTATCTGCATGTCTCTTCTTTGTCCACATGTAGACACATAACACATGCATAATTATCCAAATGACCCAGTGAATGCTCCCAAGTGTGCCATTATCTGAAATGCCAATCTGATTAAGCCTATCCCCTTTGCACCACATACTCATACTTGTAACATGAACCCAAGCATACTGCTAATCTGGTAACACTGCTTTGATTCATACTAGAGATTAATGAAAGAAAAGGATTCATGTAGTCAATCCAAAATTTTGGGATAAAGGCTTTGTTTTTGTTGTTGTATGTGTAGCTGAGAGGAGGCTGAGTCCTTGTGATATAGGGAGTTTTCTTTGGATTGAAGAGTCTATTTGTAGTTTAGACTGTTCTCTCTCCTATTCTATGGTCAGAAAGTGAGGAGAACCAGGCAGGTCACAACATGTACTAATCTTCCAAGTGGGTTCAAATGGCTTCAAACTTGTCACTGAAAGGTGCAGTAACAACAATAGCCCCCACCGCAATAGTCTTACCCTGCCATCCTCATGAATCATTTTATCTGTTCAGCTCTATTAGGGTAGGCAATGGGAGATCTAGATGAAGATATTAGACAATATGCAATCATGCTTGGGGCACAAAATAAGCCAAAGAATCAAATTGAATTCCTAAACTGAAACTTTAAAACCCATGGAAAATAATTTTGTTGTGTTTGAAACATTCTAGAGAACAACTTATTACCTCATTACTTTTGGTCATCTATTTTTTGGCTACTTGTGATTGGATGAGAAGACTTAAAATGGTCTAAATTTTAATTTTTAGGCACTTCAAACAATGTATGTAAACTTCAACGCTATGAATCTTTAAAATAAATGTCCATTTACTTAATTCCAATAAGTAGAATTTGGTTCCAAATCTTCCCAGGAGGAGCCTAGGAAAACTCCATGTGTGTGTCTATGAAGTCTTCTTTTCCCCCTCTATATCACACTCAAAAACACACACACACATGTATGCATGTATGTATGCTATCATTTTTTTTCTCTGTCTTCTGTATGAAGTTTATCGAACTGAAGGGAAATTTTATCGTACTGCTATTAAGTCAGCTTTGTTATATGGCACAGAATGTTGGGCTATAAAGAGACATCATACCCATAAGATGAGTGTAACAGAGATGCGCATGCTTGTTGGATGTGTGGTAACACGCGGAGAGATAAGGTGAGAAATGAGGATATTCATACTAAGATAGGTGTCGCCTCTGTAAAAGAGAAGATGAGAGAAAACCGCATATGATGGTTTGATCATGTAAGACGTAGACCTGCCGATGCGCCAGTCCGGCGAGTAAAGCGTATCAATTTAGGAAAAGTTAAAAGAGCGCAGGGGAGACCGAAGAAAACATGCATGAGCTAATATGACAAGATATAGAGGCTAAAGGTCTTAGTGAATGCATATTGCTCGATAGGAATGAGTGGAGAAAGCTGATCCATGTGCCCGATCCGGCGTAATTCTCTTTTGGTTCATGTAGCCTACCCCAAATACTTGGGACATATGGCTTAATTGTTGTTGTTGTTTGTCTTCTGTATAAAGTTTAAGTTGTAAAATGATAACTCTTTATGTACCTCGACAAATATTCCTGTTAGCAAAAATAACCAAAGCTTAATCATTCATTAAGAGAGAGAACCATTTATAGGTTACAAATTGGGGAATGGGTAACGGGCCAAAGCCCAATAACCAAATACCTGATATCTAATATCCACTAACACTCCCCCTCAAGTTGGAGCATAGATATTTATCATGTCCAGCTTGTTGCTTAAGTAGAAAACACATGTGGTGAAACCGCTTTGGTAAGAATATCTCCCAATTGCTTTGAGGATGGTGTGAATAGGAGAGAAACCACCTTCTTGGTCAATGCATCTTTGATCAAATAACAGTCAATCTCAATATGCTTAGTCCCCTCATGAAACAGAAGATTCTGGGTAATATAGATTGCTGACTGATTATCACAATGCATAGGCATAAGTTCAAGCTGTTTAAAATCAAGCTTCATCAATAGATTCTTCAACCATATCATCTCGCAAGCAGTGTGAGCCATACTCGATATTCAGCCTCTGCACTAAATCGAGATACCACATATTGTTTCTTGCTCCTCCAAGTCACAAGATTTCCCCTAATAAAAGTGCAATATCCAGTAGTAATTTTTTTATCTCCTTGTCACAAGCATAACCAAGAATCTGAGTACCAGAAATGCGTACATGTTCATGTTTTTTGGTACAATAGACTTTATTTTGAGTACTTTTGACATAAATCATAATTCTTAATGCAGCTGTCCAATAAACCTCTCTGATTGATGCATGAATCTACTCAGTACCCCAACAGTAAAGGTTATATCCCAGCCTAGTAACTGTAAGATAGTTCAATTTTCCATCAATCTTCTATACCTTTCTGTATCATCAAGAATGGGACTGCCATTAAATCATAATTCACATTGATTTTCATTGGAGTACTACTAGTTTGCATCTTAAAAGTCATGTCTCCTCCAGAAGATCCAGAACATATTTCTGTTGAGAAAGAAGTACACTACGTTTTGATATGCAACCTCAATCCCAAGAAAGTATTTAGGGTTACCCATGTCATTTGTCACAAATGATGTCTAAGATACTTCTTTGTTTTTTTAGGCTAGTTGAATCACTCTCAATCAACAGAATATCAACGT